>JAAAKL020012992.1:0-12713 GCA_010016065.2 Carybdea cf. marsupialis auct. non (Linnaeus, 1758)
GTGAAAAGTGAAAATGTCACCACCGGGATTCGAACCCGGGACCCACGCATTCGCGGCGTGATGCTCTACCAACTGAGTTGTAGAGTTGTAGAGAGAGAGAGAATCATTGGAAAATTGGAGAAGAGAGAGAATCATTGGCCTCGTAGTTTAGGTGTTTGTAACAGACTTAAAACGGCTGTCATAAAATTTTGCTTTGGAGGTCTTCCTTGCTTTAATAGCTTGAACAAGATAATTACTTTAACTCACTCTCTGACTTTCAAAAACAGCAACAAAATTTGGTTAATAAGATCGATAATGGTCCCACGCCAAGAAAATATAGTAATAGAAAGCGCTTTTCTGCTGAAATTGTTGATCTGTAAAGTCAACATCACATGAACTGGTTAGGGGAATAGTCGGGAACATATTGACGAAATAGTCCTCCATTACATGGCTAAGGGAAGGTAATGTTAGGTTGAAAATGTCATTTAAATTTGTGGGAGGAGAGGCACAAGCAAAGTTTTTAAATCGTCTTACTTTAGAATATGAAGAAAAAGGGTATAATTTACTTATTTGGTAAAAGTGATAGGAAGGAACCAAGAGACCTTCGTCAAACAAAGAGGGACGTCGTTGACTACAGGGGGGAGGGGGTGATTTCCATGAGAAATGAGAGCAATATAACTTACCAATTGCTTTAAGCAAAATGACATTTTGTCTCCTTTGAGTAGTGAGGAGATTCAATGTTAACTCTGAGAATCTGATAAATCCAAACAACTTCTTATTATTTCGTACACAAAGGTGGCCTCTCGTGATAAACGAAACTTTGATTCGGACTTTTAATATCTTTTCTTGATATAGATGAAGTATATTATTCATGTAGTTACTTGTTATCGATTTTAAACAGGGGTTGCGTGTTGGGGGAGGGGGAGATGCAGCATAAATATTTTGCTTTTTCTTTCAGACATTTCTGAATATGTTTCTAGTCAATAGGTCGGCACTTGGACAAAGGAAAGTCAAGAAGGTTTCACTACGTCCTACATAAAACAGAACAATATCGAGAATGGAAACTGGCGACTTTTGACTTCGCGAAAATCATCTCTTATGCCCAAATTCCTCTAATATAATTAATGAAGGGTTTTATTACATTACTGGTGAATGTACCAACTCGCTGTACCAAGTTATCAAGCCAAAAATGCATAACAGAATTTGAGATTTGGAATATTTCTTAAGAAAGAGTAAATAACGTTGCAATCTCTGCAAACAGAGCTTTCACAGAGGATCTTAGACAATTAAACTAATAAGAGAGTTACTGAAAATATTGAAAGTAAGGACTTCAAATTATGGGCCAAGAGACACAAGACGTCCAGTGCCTTAATAAAACGTGAGAGGTTTTAATTGACTGACTACAAACTTTGCATGTCTGATAAACCCAAAACAAGAACTCGATCTACTGGTTATCTGAAGACGGTAAACAGCAAAAGAAACAGAAAAAATTATCGGAGATCTACTAGCATTATGTAACACTAAGTAAATGGTGCAATGATTGGTTCTATGTAACTTTACGTGCAAAAGACCAAGTAAAGAGATAGTGGCCCGTTGCATACAGGCTGGAGGAGCTAGGAAAGGAGATGAAATCTTAAAAAGGTTTTCACGATAGCCTCAAAGAACATATTTTTGTTAAAAGAAAAACAATTGATGGAGTTTTCCTCCTTAGAGTCTGCATAATTCAGAATGAACACTTAGAACAGATTGTCTAGAGACTTCTTTGCATCGCATAAAGCTTCTATCGTTCATACTAACGAGCAAGCCTTTCCTTGGCCTCACTCTACTCCTTCTTACTTCTAGTATACCTTCTTTTACTATCTTTAAGATACTATAATGTCTGAGGTCATGAGCAGCTCCTTTCTTTTTTCTTTAGTTATCTGTTTCAAAATACTTCTTTCTTCGCCGACTCTAGCTAGAACTTCATCATTACCCAACCTTTCAGTTCAGCTTATCTTTAACATTCTCCTTCACAGCCACATTTCAACTACTTCAATGTTGTCAGTTTCTCTTCTTGTTGATGTCCACCGTCTTGAAATCACACATTAGTAATTTCCATAGGTAGAAAACATTTACCCATTTTTTTACCAAGCTCAAACTCCGGCTCTGCGTCAATAGTACTTTCATTTTATGAATGATTTCTTTGATAATGAAATCCTCGATAAAACTTCTCCTTGCAGCGTCCATTTTCTGAGATAATGCTTTCCAAGTATTTGAATTCTCTCAATTGTTCAATTTTCTCCTCATTACTTAGCACATGTACATTTTAACTCTCCTTCCCTTTCTCATGGTCTAGTTCTTTATTAAATTGATTTTCATTACATGTTTCCTGGCTACTTCATTTAAACGTGACATAGTTTCTCACAGGTCCTCCTCCATACTTGGTACCATTTGCCTGGTCGTCAGGAAATCCAACAACCTGAAGTCATCCACCTCAAATCTAAACACCCTCCTTAATGGAGTCATCGGTGTTAGTTCTGTTAACTCCATAATGGCACAAAAACGTGACCACGAAAAAAGGTAGTCTGGGCGCTAGAATGACATATAGTAGAAATCCTTGAGCTGTTAATTCATAATGACAGAAAAGTTGTCATCATTTATCATACTTGGGCTTCTTTGCGCTGTGTACTATCTTGGTAATAAGTGCGGTCAGTATCTTGAACAGTTTCATCGATAAGTGTGTGAAAGCTACCATAAAGGAAACAGTCACCCCTTCCTAATTTGTGTATCTTTTTACCAAAAAGGACTATATAGACCCATACATGGAAATCACCAAAATACGCGTCATCTCATATTGTTTCCTAATTGGCTTAGGAATTAGAGGAATTCCTGAGTTGCAGACACTTGGTTGTCGCTAACTATTCCATAAAATCATTTTATCTGTTTAAGTCTCTTTACTTTGTAGGTGAATGGGTTATTGTTATGCCCAATCACAGCGTATGTCACCTTGGCTGGTTGAATGACTTGATATACTGGTAGCCCAAGTGTTCAATTCATCCGATTGAGCAGTAACAAGGTGAGAAATCTGTGGTTGTTGATCACACTAGAAACCGAAGTTACTGTGTTACATTTTAAGAGAATTTACAGATACAGTGAAACATTGTTCAAAAATAAACAAAAGGTTCGTCATCATGGTTCAAATGTTACTTTTCCGGTAAGAAAGCTGCAAATATTGTCCTGTTCAAAGCCAACATAGGGTTTATAGATCTCGAAACACTGTGCATTTCACTTTAGTCAAATATTTCTGAAGTTTGTTATCTATAGTAAGGTAAGTTTGAATCTAGAAAGTAGTTTACCTATCTTCCATTCATGTATAGTAATGAAGATGGTTCGACAGATTTTCGTACGTTAATTCTGGGGTCATACTTGTGACATGAATTTCTTTATCTCGCCTTTCCGTTCATACCTTTTATTCTAACTCTAGAATTGTGTTAACGATCCTTTTCTACTTTTGTTTTTCCACTAAAACAGGCTCTCATACATCTTCTGCACGACGGAGTTGGGATAAACTCCTCTGAACAGAAGAGGCAATACACTGTTTGGTAACTTGATACAAACTGGGTTCCACAGAGAGGTAAGTTCCAGCACAGTAGAAAGTTTTCATCTATCTTAAATTTATATAAGTAGACACAAGCATCTTAAGAATAGAATGCTAATTTTTATGTGGAAAAAATGGGGATGCACATTTCAATTCTGATTGTTAGTTTGCTAATGCCTGTAATCTACTCTAGGATAATCCCTCTCTTCCTTCTCCTTTTTTCATCGCCGTTCTTTTACATCGGCTTAAACGAGACTTGTCAATTCTTGTCTGCTGCTGCACTCAGTATTCTTGCAAACAACTGACTTGATGGTCACACTTAATAACATTATGATATGTATCTTCATCTAATTTGCTATGTAAAGACTTACAATATTAATTTGATGTTATTTCATTCAGACGCTCAGTCGAGTTGCACGGAATTAATTTAATAAAATGTTAATGTTCATGATTGAGTTACATTGACATGAAATTACCAGTTGACCGACTTACATTTGGTAGCTCAGACAAAGACTTTTAAATTGTCAAGTTAATGTGTCAAGAAGTCCATTATTCACAGCATTCTGCTTATATCTCGGTACCATACTATCCTTAATTTTTGACAAGGGTATCTTATAGAAAATAAGGGTAACGAAGCCAGGTTCCTTTCTTCAGTTGCATATCATATTTTTCACATATAAGCCACAAAGCACTATGCAAAAAAAGAATGTCTGTGTTGATTCCTATGATTTCAAGTGTCTTTTGGGGGATGAGGATGCTCAAGACAGACTGGAAACGTTTCAGGCATGCTCCAACATAACAGAATTCTATGGTTTAAAATTTATACATTTAGTTAGTATTACATGACTTTAGCATAATTCGAAAAGAGCTCTCAATATTTTAATTTTTTAATGTTTCCTCCATATCCTTTCGACTGACAATTTCAGTAACAACATCATAAGTACACCGGTATATAAGGATTTAAACGTCGATCATAAATAACAATAAACGAGGCCTCCGACGTCCAAGAAAACTTAGATAATGATTATGGTTTTCGACGTTCACTGGGGTTTTGGCCCATTATTTTTCTATACCATTTTTACCCTAGCTTTATCATGTTTAAACCGTGATGTTTAAAATTCTTCCTCCTTAAAGAAATTGGATCTCGGTATCCTTGTTGATGCTAAAGTTAAGAAAAGCTGTGTCTTACAAACTACATTTGGGGCCTCCCGAAACGATAAACCATAGTAAAATACTTGGTGAAATAGTGGCAGAAGGTGTATCTATGCCGCAAAACCTTTTTGAGTTAGCAGGGAAAATTACGGACATAACGTAACCAGAGGATTTTTAACGATCGACTACTAATGAGAGAACTTATGCAAAGAAATATATCGAATATCATTTTGAAATAATTTATTTTATTGTTATATAAGTGTAACTAAAGACATTTTATTCCTGTCATTTCATTACCTGCCCGCTGCCCGAAAAATTTGTAACTGCCCGAAAGAATGTGAATCGCCCCACTTTTGGGGCCTCACAGTCCTCCAGTTTATACTCTTAAGTATGCTCTTTCCTAAAAAAAAACTTCGACAAATTGAGAAAGTTGAGAATGCGCTTATTCCCGCTAAAACGTCTATAGCATTCATAGTGTATAAATATAGAAGGCTGAAATGAAGCATATACACGGTCGGGTTTAGAAAGTAAACGATAAGAATGCAGCCATTTGCCTTACTATTATATTCCTTTGCTCTATACAGATTAGAATGAACTACAGAGGAGTAAGGGTTGATCTTTATTATACGTGAGCAGTGCGTGATTTTATCATTTATGTAAGAGGTCTAGGAACCAGAGTACATGTCACTCTAATCGGGTTACCTTGGAATTTACCCTGTATCGTTTTTTGTTCGTTGTTGTAAGAAGATATTTTCTGTTTTATAAGAAAAATTAGATGCAGAAGCACTAAGAGTCTTTTTGATCTTAGTATTCTGCACAACAGTTTACTTGTTTTTATTTCGTGATCTTAATTCATTCTGCAATAATTTCAGCTCAGATTATCCTTCTTTCTTTGATTTGAAGGCTGTGAAATAAATACATAAACGCTTCACGTCCGTCTATACTTTCATCCATCTAGCCATGGAAATCTGCGCATGGTTACCTTGGACTCTTATGCTATTATTGTAAACTATTTTATGAGGGACACATGTTGATGGCTGTTTCTACTTAAACTGACATTTTTACATCCTTTTAAAACATTCAGATTCATACATACAAACCGTTTTTCTGTAGATGAAAAGGCTAATGTTCTTAATCCTATTATATCTCTGATAATTTTGCTGCTAAAAGTCTCCCAAATAATATTAAAAACGAGGTACTAACTTCGCGGCAGATGAGTTGAGCTTCGCTCTAGCTGAAAGATGCTAGGGTGAGTTGTATATCACCTGTTCACAATTGACATTGCTTCACTTGCCAGTTGTTACTATCGACTATTTACTGTATTACCATTTTCATGGTAGTGAGGCGTTACAAGCTCAGAAGACAGGCAAGCGACGGCTTAGTGCAAAAATTCATCCTGACTGTTTGATATTTCCTTGTATTAATTGAGAAACATATTGGTCATTGACTCTATATTTGTTATACATCAAGAGACGAGTAACTTTATGCCCGCGTGTTTACGTAAAAAAGGGAATATCTCTCAACTACAGTTATATGAGCCATAGCAAGTCACAGCATTATGGTAAAAAAATCAAGTATTTGTAACCGATTATGAACAATTATTCAAAATAATACTTAAACAGGGAAATAAATTCCTTTACAAGGAAAATGTCGAACCATGATTAAGGTTGCTGTATCAACATTTTATTTGCCTTCACGCTTAGAAATTGTTGTAAATTTAGTACGGAGTAATTGGAGTAACATTTACTTACATTACCGGTCACGAATCTTTAACAGTGGAAAATTCCTATCAGGTTTATCAAAAATTTCAGATTTAAGAAAGTCATATTGGTACACCGTCTCGTTGCTTAAATTTAGTATCGTGAAAACGCTAGCTACGATAGCGACAGAGAAAATATATTCGATTCAAGAGGACTGTATTTACACATATATAAACAATCTACCATCAATCTTCCATCAATCTACTTACAATCCGCTATCAATCTGCTTCCAAACTTCCATTATTCCGATCAAATTTTACTCAGAACTCCCTCGTCTTAGATACACTTTAATAATGACAAAAACAGACATTAATTGATCATTCCACACACGAAGCATATAACCACCCTAACAATTTTATAAATTTCATTTCTCCTAATCTCGCCAGGAATTACGTACAAGAAATATTCACTACGATTCGTCACACTACATATTTTCTTCCTAGTACGCATTGGACGTGATTGAAAATGGACGAAGCCCTAAGGGAGAGTCCATGGCAAATTTAGTACTCACCATCTGAAGAGCCAATACCTGATCTCACTCTCAGTTTCGCAAACAAAAACTAGAACGAGGTAAATTCTAGGACAATAATTTTACTGACCAAAATAATATTTAGAAAATTCTTTTTGATGTAAACGTAGTTGAATTACTTTAGACCATGAAGTTCTACCTGAAATCTTTATTTGGTAGTAATGTAAACTTTACGCAGATAAGTCGCTTTACTTGGTTACAAATGAAAATGTGCCCAAAAGCTAGAAAAATAAACTGTAAGGTCTAAGCATAAATTTCTATTGAGAGAAAAACCTGCCTATATTACTTCCTCTTCTTGAAAATTCCAGCAAAAAAGTTCACTTCTCCGATACTGCCATTGATGACGATTTAGGAAAAAGCTTAAGTAGTTTTGAAATGGTACAAAAGTACAAAAAAGAAAAAAAGCCCATATTTTATCAATTCCTTTTATGCAAATATCTCAAAACTTGGCTTTATGCCGTCATGTGACATGGGGCCTTTTTGTAGTAAAATGCATTTTGATTGGTGGAAGGAATTGATGCTTTGATCTATATTGCACGTAATTATCTGCATTGTTCAACTGCATTTCGTCTCCTGATTGCGCGATAAAGCCATAATACCGCAACATTTTATTATCTTAAAGGGCTCACTTTTTCCACCCCTTGGGCGCATTCTTTGGGCGCATTCTTTGGGCACATCCTTTGGCGCCTTATATTGATAAGAGTGGCCAGAAACTATTACAAGCAAAGTTATCAGGCGATGCATTCCAGGAAAAAATATTATTGTTCTCTAATTGATCCAATTGGGAGTGTCCAGGGTCGCTTTTTATTACTCTCGGGCTGCAACTTTAATGAAGAAGCAACGCGAGTCGAATTAAAGACTTCAAGCTGGAAGGATATATCAATTAGACAGGGCAGTTTCTACCCGGACGATTGAGGAAGCGAGCCTCCCAGAAGACCTAGGTTAGAACATTAATGACTGTGAAAAGTAGTGTGTTGAAAAAATTTTCTAATGGATATTTTCGGTCTAATACCCTACGGGAATTCTGTCAAGAAAATCACAAATTTCCACAGCGCAGCAGAAGCATCATAGCTGGGAAAGTTCAACTGTATAGATTTGCAAGCTGTTTCAAGATAGAAAATCGAATCATATATAAACAGGGGATTTTTGTCACTTGATTTTCGTAGAAAATGCTTTTGTGCCTCCACGTCATAGCACAGATCTTTCCCATCTTTGATTGAGCTAAGAATACGAAATAGGTTACAAGGTTACTTGAGGCGTTTAATCTAATAATGAATACAAAAAAATAGTGTTTGGCAACTTGCCACAAAGCAGACTATCTGACCAAACAAGAAATAAATGACCATGGTGCCCAGCAATAATCTCACAGTAAATTACATTACAGGGTAGAGTACTTTGAGACAATTCTTCTCCAAACGCAACTACTACTTAACGTCCTTACGAACCATCTCTTAATTTATCTAATTTAATAAAGCATGGTGACTGCAATCCTATTTATTCCTGCTTTTCCAAGTCACGTATGTTTGCCTAAGATAAGTCAGAAATGAGAGTTCTTTCCAAATTTTGATGTATTTCTATTTCATGATTAGCTTTCTAAACGCTTTCTCAGGAAGGAGGTGTTAGTTACCAACAGATGTCTTTTCTGATCGACTTCCTTTACAATGTGAATTTCACAGTATCTTCCCAATGATTTTAGGGGATTGTTCAGCATAAACATATTTGTGGCACCATCTATATGTCCAGCTATGATGTCATTTTCATTCTTTTTCAGGTCTTAGTAGCAACAATTTTCATAAGTATATAAGTTTATAAGCTATAAAAAGTTTATCCACTAACAGAGAATGCTTGTCAAGCCACACTTATAGAGATCTTCTATATTCGTTCAAATAGTTGGAACATGGCGAAACAGGTTTCATAAAAACGTAAACACGATTCCTGACGACACTTTAATAAAGAAAAAAAACTGTTTTGTTTACATGAAGCTAGCTTTGTCTTTTATCATATTCAGCCTCATCGATTTCTTTAGATGACAGATTAGAAAGCATTCATCATCCTAGTTTTGGGAATAGGAAAGGGGTTCATGAAAATTTTTCAATGCTACAGTTACAGTAGTCTGTATCGCCGTTCTGTTGTCCTTATCTTCCCACTCATTGCCACTTGAACTTACTCTAGCAACTCATTGCTCATTTTACACACAACTGATTGTTTTCTCCCTAACTGTTTCATGTCAATTTTGAAGGTCTGTTGTGATCTAATCAACCAAGGTTGAATGATTTTCATTAAATGTGAGGTAATTGTCCACCGTTTTATACTAGCCCCAAAAAAGAGGTTTTTGTACTCGTCGTCAAGTTAATCTTCGTTCTGATCTGCAATTTTATAAGAAGTGTTTGATACTCCCCTTTGAAATTTGTTTCTATGCCAACTGTAACCAGTGAACAACTTTTAAAAAATATTTATTCTTTTATTAGAGATAAATAATTTTTCCCTTCCCTATGTACAAAAGTGACGACGTGTTTAAACATAAAATCGAACGTCTTTCTTACTTGTGAGTGAACGATCTGATTGGCTAAACATGCAAGGGTTGTTAAGGAAATGTTATACGTCTTACTTAAAAAACGAATATGACTGTTTTGCAGTTTTGTGCAATTTAGGAGTGAGGCGGCATATTATCAAGAAACAGCAGTACTTTTGGTATTTTTCTATTGCCCCCTTCCCCTCTCACCCGTCAAACTCGTTACAGCTCATGATTTTTTTGTTCACTTGTTTCCACAAGCGGCTATTGCACACTCCTTCCATGCTTTGCTACATCAAACGAACTTTCAAAGCCCAATTGTGGCATAAACAGTGGCTTATGAAGGTGAAACATCGTCACCGGCCTGCAAAATCCAATTTGACTTTGTTTTCTGACGTTAGAGATCGACATTCGATCGGATGGCAAATGCTGTAAAATAAACATGAAGCACACGTGGTCTCCTATGTATACTGTCGGGCAATCCTATAGTCGGAAAAGAGTTGCAAGGAGTCCAGGAAAGAGTTAAGAATTGGTTGACTATCGACTTCAGTTTTTGTTGGTGATCTGTAGGAACCGCCAAAGTTTAAGTAAGTCGTTTTACAGAACGAAAACCACAAAGGTTCAATGTTTCTCCGACAGCGATGATTGGGAGGATTTTGTCGCCAGTGGTTGGAAAGTTTTTTCTTCCTAACGGAAGTGCAAAAGAAGACAACAAAAATAGAATACATTTTATCGCCACATGCTGACTATTGTTTATGAAAATTGAAGTGAAATCAGCAACATTCAAAGTGGGACAGTTTGGACAAGACTCTGGTGATAATATAGAATATTAGCCACCGAATATATTTGACTTTGTGTAACAGTAAGAACAACAAATGATTAATAACATGTTCCTTTATTATTTTAATTTTGACAGTAAATTTAAGGTGCGTATGGGTGTGCAGGGAGGATGTTAAAGAATTCTATTCTTGCCCTCTTCAATTTGATTTTATCGTTTTAATGTTTCACCAATATAGTTTCTACTAAGTCAGTTCTCGCCGTTACTTTTTATTTACTAAGTAACGAACATTAGCGGTCCCGTATCAAAGTACGCTAGGTTGTTTTTTCCAAATTGCAGGAGGCGCGGACGTTAATGATCAATCGGCTACAGCTAGAAATTCCAATAGTTAATTTGACTCTCAATGTCATGTCCCTATAACAAGCATTTGCTTCTTTGCATCATATTTGGAGATTTAATGTGGCGCGGTGACCACAGAATAACTAGCACTGTTTTATATAACTATATAGGGGCGACATGTAACATTGCTCAAATGCGTTAAGACTATGAGCCGTCCTCCGCATTTTAAGTTTAGACAATTTCAGTTTTGAAGAAAATCTGCCTACATGTGTAGGTACTTTTAAACAAAAATGCTATTTTCACTGTACAAAGGCAAACCATTGGAAAAACTGGACTCTTCAAAAACTTAACATGTAGTTCAAATATATCTTGTTTGTCAAAACTAAGGTTAGAGTTAGAGCCACACTAGGGCCTTGTCAGTTGGTTTGAAGATCATACTCCAATTCATTAACGGCAACTACGAAAAGAACCTGAAAGAGTATCAGAATTTACTAATGTCTTTTCTGCATCTACACACCTCATTTTAAAATTTTCCGGTAAAGATATCTAGCAGTTCAAAGACACATCATCTTTGCTAACTATGAAGAAAATCTTCGCCCACAAGGTTTGCCTAATCCTGTATAAATACTTGTAATATAAGTATTTGATCGTTTGAAGTTTGTTTTTGTCTGTAGGATACAATTTCACTTTCAAAATAGCAAAGATAAGATGATCATACGGATTGTGCTGCTGACGTCTGTCGTGGGGAACTGTTTTGCCGCCTCTGCTGAAGAAGGTAACGACTAGAAAAAAGCTTTTTGCCACTATTCCTTAATTATTTAACCTGTAATTTAAACTTTATTCATAAATGTTAGGCCTATCTATTCACTTAGTACAGGCCTGCTTAGGTCAACTATAATCTACATACTTAATTTTATATATAATTTATAATACTGGACAAATTGAAGTTAAGTTTTTACCTAAATTTCAGTGAAAATGGAACAAATCATACAAGACACTTGCCACATGAAAGGGGTGTCCATTCCTCGTGTCATTTGTTTTCTAGACCTCTCTACTTAGCAGAAGGGAGGTCTGTCATGCAAGTCTCCAAACTACTCTTTTTCAAACTTAACAATATTTTGAAAAGGGGTTAAGGGAGGACAGTTTTAAGGTGCATATTTCGTAGTCCAAAATTGTAGCCCTACTGAAGATGTGTTTGTCACTATAATAAAACTGTACTCTCGGGTGCTTAGTGTAGATAAAGGAAAAGAGGTAGTACTAAATAAGGCTTGGGTTTTTTTCAAACTATTGATAAGCACAAATAAGTACTTTAATATAAGCAATGCGACAATTCAAAAATTGTACGATATATTTTGATAGCATACTCGATTTCAAGCGTAGCCTATTGCCCAACCAGAAAGAGCGATGTCCTGGGGAGGGAGCATATTTTAGGCGATGGTCTCAGGTTGCCTTTCCAAACCGATAGTCTTTATAATCTTACGTTGAAATCTCTATTGTTGAAATCAAAGCGCTGATGTTAGTAAGTAAGCAAAATGAGATTTTGGTTTCATGCCTTTCTTTAATACGAAAACATAAGCAAAATGCGTCAAATATATGAAAGGCGGGATTCTAATATAAATATAGGGTCATTAATCAAATCCAACAAGCAAAGGGAATGTTTATTAAGCAATTTGGTGCAAAAGTTCAAAACCTTTCCATCTCCGGACATTGGTTTATCAATATGTCAACTGTCTCAAAATCAACAAAGCCCAATGATTGTTTGTTTATGCTATCTAAAAAAATGTTCGAATCTATTTGATTATTTTTTTAACATAAGTGCTCTTCAGCACTTGCATGGTTTGCAGACCACAGCGACGTCTTTGTATATTTTCAGGAGTTCTCTTTCACTTGCCGTAATTCCTCAAATTAGCGCCGCGGTGCTAATTAAATTTTAATAATTTTAGATGCGGCGCTTATTAGAGGGAGGCGCTAATTAGAGGGCGGCGCTTATTTCAAAGTTTGAGATTTTTTATTTTTGAAGGTTTAGGGTGTAAGTATTAAAATGTTACAGAAAAGACAATTCGTTTCACGTTTTCAGTATTTATTTC
>JAAAKL020012993.1:0-12713 GCA_010016065.2 Carybdea cf. marsupialis auct. non (Linnaeus, 1758)
TTCAATTTTACTTTCAAATTAATCTGTTTGTAGTTGTCATTATATTTCCGGCTTTGATCGATTTTCAACCCCACTGCAACTTTTCAAAGGCCAAAATTAAGCAGATCTGCCAAAAATTTAAACATCAAAATATCACCAATCGATAACAGCCAAATGATCCTAGCCTCTAGCATCTACAACCAACAAATGAAAGGCAAAATTTTGCTAGGGGAGTGTTGAAAAGCCCACACTCGAGCAGGATAGGGTTAAAAATGCAAAGGGATGAAAAGAACCCATTTTTATAAATGATGACTGTATTATATATACATACCAAAGATGGTAGTTGCACTGTCCCACTTCAAACATTACATAAAACGATTTTCTTCAAAAATAAACAAAGGTTTGAAGGCCTCCATATGATATCATTTGTATTAGAAAGCTGACGTATGAATACAACATGCGCTTGTGTAAGAAATGCTGGCTCTGACATAAAGGTAGAGTCAATAAAAGAATTTGTGTGCAGACGCTTAAAAACAATTCAAAATCTGATCGATAATTTTGGGAAAACCTCCCCAAATCGGCCCAACTTCTTCAATGACGATCATCTATACGAAACTCGACTCCGACAAAGAATGAATAGCGGTAAATGCCGAGATCGTCCAACATCCATTTCATTTGTCATTGAGTCAGCCATTCAAAAGGATATTTCCACCACTGAAAGATTTCTAAATCTGTCGAAATTGCGTCAATACAGAAACGCATGAATCATTCATCATAGCGTGACATAAGTGCTCATATCAGATAATAAAGTGCCTTGTTCGTAATTTATAAATGGTGGGAAACATCTTCTTTACTTTATCATTTCCGGGTCTATAGCATTGCACTTGCCGCTTTAATAACTCATTTCTAAAAAATTAATTTAATTGCCAACACCAAGTAAATTAAAGTTGACATTCCTAATCAAGATAATTAAATTGCTCAGAAAAAGAGACCTAACCATCGTATCATTTAATCACTGGTTACTATAAATATTCCCCTTTACACAATCTAAAGCAAGAAAAACTGTAAACTTAGGTTGACGTAGGGACAGCGCTCTCTATGCACTAACACTTTTCTCCATTTTGCCGATCATACTTTCTAAAGTTTGTCCACTAATCTTTATAGAATTAATACTCAGTGTTTCTCAATAAAGTATTTGGCGATCTTTCAACGCTCGTAGCGCAGAGTAAAGCCCATGTTTTTATACAAACTGGGAGTTATCTGAACATGTTTGTTAAGCAAGTTCTCGCATTAACTGTTTTAGCACTCGCACAAAATAATCCTGTTTTACAGACAAGGAAATCAGTACTAAAGCTGTCCAAAAGCCGTTGTTGTGACTTAGTTGATTCATATTTTGAGAGCAACTTGCTGGAAGAATATTCGTAAGGCACACGTGCGTAGATTCGAAATGAGCCACCAACACAGATTAATGCCGTAAGCATCATCATACCAGCTACTGATTCCATGCGAAACAACATAAGCAGGCAAAGTGTTCTGAAGTGGAGTCAGCCTTTGATCAAATTAAGGAATTTCCCAAGGTAAGGGTGGGAGCATCAGTCGTAACTAGGTGACGATTAAAACATACACCCTTGTACAACAGTACAACCCTTGTTATAAGACAGCTTGATTACACGAGGTAAGGACTCGAAAATGTGGTAAAAAGCAAACTATGTCCAACGGAGGACCGTTTTGAACTCCGAAATGCTGGTATTGATTAAACAGTTGATGCAGTGTTTTGTGTTATATAATTAACAGAGGACCAGCTCATTAAACACAAACGTTATTTCCTAACTTAGATTTATTTCTTTACCCCAACACGCAACAGTTCTTCATCTGTGAAATATTAGTCTTGTACAAGTTCACTTATTGTACAATCAAAATGAGGCTAAAAAGAAGGTTGACCTATAGAATTATATTTCGGAGGCTCCGGTGTTGACATTCTACAACAATCTAGCAAATGTGCAGAACGTACAGTCTAAAATAAAATCTCGATTTAGTGCTTCAGTGAAAATATTTTATTTTAAAATTTGTGCTCTGGGGGCTTGATCAAGCATTGACGGTAAACGATACGCGTCTAAAGAGACTATCACATCAAATATTACCTACAGGTACAAATACTAACAACAATTTTCAACAGAGCTTGGTCCATATGCATGATCTTAAAATCATACAAACCTCTTTACCTTTTTTAGATGCGTTGCCCGATAGAATATCTGCCATTGCAAGGCCCTATAAAGTTAGAAAGAGGGCATGTTTAGCTTAGTATGGAGGCACTTGATATGGTAAGCATGCAAAGTAGAGACTATATTGCAGCCTTCTCTCGTTGAAATCCAATTCCTAGACACAGAGCAAGAGTGCCATCCCTGAAAGAAAGTCGGGTATCCACTTGAATGCGGCCTTTATAGTGGCGCTTAACAAGAAATGCTGCTCAGGACTTAAGGTTTGCTGTTGATTACTTTCTTTTCTAATTCACTCCTTGAAGATTGGCTTAATGAAATCGCTCCTGTACCCCACTACGTAATAGTCATCCAATTCTAGAATCCTAGAATGTGAATGGCTTTGCACTTTGCATAGGATAGGAAAAGGTTTACTCTCGGGCGAGTAATGCAAGGGGGGCTTAATAAACGTAAGAAAATCTGCAATGACTTCTTATCTTCCGAATAAAAATTTCGTATAAAAGTAAAGGTGAGCTTTCGACACTGCTTTGCCGAAAGTAACAAAGACGGGCGCGAGGGAAATTTGAAAATTAATACCCCCCCCCTTGTATTAGGCACCCGAGAGTAGTTTGTGGAAAAACACTGATGCATAACATTCAACACTTTCTGTCATCTTTGACCTGACAGTATTATGGAACTTACCTTATAAACAATTTACTGAATATATAGCAGCGACTCCCACACTTTACGTGCTTTACTGTCACTTCCTGTTTCATACTTTAGGTAAAGCACTACTCGTTATATACAGATCTCAAATGCAGCTCTTGCAAACTCAGTTCCATTTTTTGGCCAGTACAAATTTTATGCAATCTTCTTCATTTTTCTGTGCTCTCATGCATTGATTACAACTGAATCCCACCTAATGAGTAAGAAACAATACGTTTGCAGCCCGTCTTCATAGACGAAGTTCGGCTTTCCGTCTTGAAGCAAACGAGAGCAAATACTTTTCTGAAAGTGATTATTGCAGGAGAGTTTCCCGAACTACTTCAAGAACATTAAAAAAATTTTTAAAAAATTTCCCTATTGTTTCTTTGCTAACAGCACCGTAAACTTTGTTTTACTTCCGAAGTAAGGTATTGCTGATGGTAGGCACAGTGGTACCCATTATGTGTTCGAGCACTGTGCACATACAAGTCATAAATACCCATACCCTGTGATGCGTATTTCAACATTTAACCTCCACGCGTCGATGAGAGATGGGTTGCTTAATCGAGGGGGCGTTAAATGAAAGATGTCCTTTGTGTAACAAATAGAAGGAATAAAAACGACAGTAATCGGGCGTGTTCTCAATTGGAAATCTCATCTCAATAACTTGTCGTCATCTTCCTTATCATCCTCGTCCAATATAAGTCTTAAGTCATTGCGTCTTTCTTTCTTTAGAATTACATAAACAGTAAAGTGGCACTTTCACATAAAGCTTGAAGTCATTTAAACGTTTAAAGCGAATGCTACTTTTTAATCTTTTCCTCCAATGAATACGAGTAGGTTTCTCTTTAGGGCAGGAAAGTTATTAGCGTACCACGGTGCTTATACCGGGACACCTTTTTTCAAACTGCTATCATGAGCCGAATCGTACTCGATTCGCGGATCTATTGGAGAAAGGGCGATACATACTGCACGTTATAACGCAAAACGCGTTGACAACAGCCTTACAATGGCTGCACTCTCGAAGCAACTTTTTTTGACTAAGCAAGCTTAAAATTTCCGTCTTCTTTATAAAGAAAGCAGAATAGTACTTTTCGAGGAATCTTATAATGTGGCAAAAGGTGGGTTGCATTTTCGCTATATTTCCCTTTCTCTCAAAAATGGGTACTTTTCAAGAATAGCTTTACAGCTCTACTCGAGAGTATCCTTCATACGGAGAGCAATCCTTACGAAAACCGTAAAGTTCAGGGATCTTTGATATTTCTCTTGACATCGCAAAAGCTTCATATATCGTGGGCTTCACAAGAATGCCAAACGAAAATCTCATATTTAACGATTAAAGACAAAATTAAATTCAATTGGGTCAGCTTAATTTAAATCATGATTTAAATAAACTGTTTTTTTATTGCAGCGATTTAACTCAAGTTCCTCTGCTATCTGTCTATCACGCATGTGTTTGATTTTTTGTTGAATAGATAATTTTTTGCCAGAAGTAGTGCCACCAGCTCTCGCAATAGCTCACCTAATACATTTCATTTCATGACGTACACAGACCCACGAGATGCCCCGTGCATGTAGTTTTTATTGTGACTCGCTCCTAACAACATTGCTTCACAATCTCTTCTAGTACGAAACCATTTCCTCGATGTCTTTCCTTTTAAAGTTACAAGCAATCACACTCACTCACTAATCCTCGAGCACCGTGCGGTGTGTAGAGCCAACTTGAAACACAAGTGCTCGCCATTGCTGACGATCGGAAGCGAGCTGTTCCGCTTGAGGTAGAGGCACTCCACACGATAGCAGATCTTTGGCGACGACATCAAGCAAACAAAACAAATATAAGTTGCATTTCTTACTAACTTCACACAAGAGTCCATGAACGTATGTCAAAAGTTGAGTACTAAGCCCCTGTGCCTCAGAAATTAACATGCCAGTTTTAAGGCACCAAAACTCACACTTTCCCAACAACAAAGTTTTGACATTTTTGAAATAACTACCATGGATTCCGTTATGCCATGAAATTAAAAAAATCTTTCCAGTAGCATTCTAATCACGATTAAAACCAAAACGACATATTAATTAAAATCTGTGATTTAAATCAAGAACTTTTTAAAATTAGACTGGTGAATACCAGAAGCCAAATATTTTATATAGTTATTAATTTAGTGCGCGACATAATTTAGATACAATCGTGATTGGAAAGACGGGTGGTGCATAAAATGGCATCCTTACAGCACCAGGTGGATTGTTTTAACATATGGCAATAGGTATTCTCCCGCAGATCTTCACTAGTATCCCTAAAACAACCTTCTAAACTAGTACTAAGATCTATACCACTTTCCAAGTACAGAGATGCCATATTTCATACCCTTGTAAGCCGAACCGCTTCATATAATTCATTTTATAGCAATAAACGAACGTACTAGAAAAGTGGCCTACCTTCTTGTAGAGAGCATTGACGATGATTGACTTTTGCTCGTCCATACGACTGGAGTCAAAACACAAAAAAGAGGGAAGAAATTAATAGTGATCGTTAACAACCCCCCCCCCCTCTTGCAAAAAATATGCACTTACGGGAAACGAGAGAGATAGGGGGGGGGAGAGCGCAGTGTTAAAGAAATCATTAGCGCATACGCACCTACATCAATTCTACACTTATGAAGTTATTGATATTACTAGAGCACCGTAACTCAGCATGGTGGGTAAATTTAACATCCTACCTTTTCGTTTTTGGTGCAGTGGCTGAAGGATCTGACTTCATTCCAAAATACTTTAGAAGCTCTTCAGAGTCAATCTAAAAAGTAAACACGATATAACCATAGATAAAAGATCGTTGCAAAATTGACGACTGTACTATTAACATCGTCTAATAAGCAAAATGTCGATTTTCCTCTCAATAGTCCGCACGCTCTTAAGAAAATGCCCTTATCCCAGGGGTCGGCAACCCAAAATGTTGAAAGACCCATATTGAACCAAAAAAACAAAAAACAAATATGTCTGGAGCCGCAAAAATTAAAAGCCTTATATAAGCCTTATAAATAAGGCAACAAATGATGTATGTATCTATATTAGCCTACTATCAAAATAATTAAGTCGGCTACAAAAAAAATAATGAGCTTTCATGATTAAATTTTCCCTGCAGCCCATCCTGTACAGAATGACGCACCACGTGACTACTCTGTTGTACGATGCCGCCTCAAGTTTAACTTCATCACAATGTCAATGAACTATGTTTCATTGCTTTGATAAAATTAAAGAAATGCAATAAAGAAATCCGATTTTTTATGCCTTTTTCATTTTGAGGATTCGAAAAAAACACACAAAAAATGCAACGTGCATAACGTGCCCCTTATCTTACAGCATTGGAAAACATTAAGAATGTTTGTGTCATGTTTTTCCTCCTACAGAAACCATATTCAAACAAAAAATATATTTTCCTCCCCCATCTTTTTCCACTTTACAAATTTTCTGCAAAAGCTTCAGGGAGCCACTAGGGCAGCCCTAAACAGCCGCGGGTTGCCGACCCCCACCTTATCCAAAACACTAGAAGATTATTTTGATCGACTATTCTCAATACAAGAGGACAAAAGAAACTCTCTTACCAAAGGGATAATCTTGTCTGCCTCTTCGACTATCTTCTCCAAAGTACTGTTTCGATCCTACAATGATATACGACAGAAAAACTGGCGAGTTGAAACGATATTGTCTAGCATTAGCAATTTCAACCGCATAGGTTCAATCATTAAAGGAAACTTGTAAACGATAACGGAAAACGTAAAGCTATGAATATCTTTATCGGAATATCGCGACTGAACAACTAGATCATCGTATTGTATGATGAATATCTTCGCTGGCTAAATCATTAATGTTTCGCAAAATGCGGAAGACTGCAGTGATAATCACACATGTGAATATGGCCTTGAAAACAAATTAAATGAATATGGCCTCGAAAACAAATTAAATGAATATGGCCTTGAAAACAAATTAAATGAATATGCCTTGAAAACAAATTAAATGAATATGGCCTTAAAAATCAATTCATCTGCCACTGCACAGCATATAAATCATTAAAATGGTATCGAAACGGGAGCGCCAATCTGATACCCGACAGGTGTCAATAGAAATTTGTGGTGTCAGATTTGCGCTGCTGTGATTGAAGCTACATCTAAGATATTTCAATACATTTTTTCCCTTCTTCGTGAAATACTTTTCAGGCCATTTTTCAGCTGTTCACGAGGGTCTTTTGGTTTTTACTTTATGTTCTTCTTTTAACATTTCAAAACTTGAGCTTTGTGATTCTTATAAACATGATTCCTTAGTTCAAAACTGTGCAACAACAGACAGAGTGTTACGGTGACACAGACGTAGCAGAATAACATAACGATACAGAAAAACTTCTGAGGCTGATTTCCTTGGAATAGGAATCAAAAAATGTACCTTACTAGCATCCAATGAATTCAAATACGAATTACGAACTGCTGCATTATCCTTCATTTTCTCTAGAATGTCATCCTGCACAGTTGTTCCGTGGAGCCTATATTAAGATAAAGAGAAGAGTGGAGTTCGGAAAGATAGTACAAAGATAAGGGAATGAGTTGGAAGACTGTGGAATTCCAAAATTAGTTGAGATGGAACATTAACAACTTCCGACCGATCCTCCTTTCTCATCTGCACAAATTTGCTTACTTCAACAGATACAGTATACTTCCGTTAAATGAGACTTTCAGAGGAAGGAAACAACTTTTTAAAGTTGAAAGTTACCTTGATTTTTCACTTTGCAACATGTTTCACGAAGGTGCGGTAGGTGAACATGAGTTTAGGAAACACGACATAATACCGATATATGTACAACTACCACTAGTTTTTACAGTTTTATCACCATACCATACTTTTATCTTTTACTATTTGCCTAATTACAGTCTATATATGATTTTCCTAGTTTTTAAATGGTAGCGTACGTGATCATGTGGTGGTTTGGAATGAACGATGTTGAAGACTACGGTCGTTACCAGAAATTAAAAACGTTAGATTTTGGGAACAACCATTTCAAAAGTACCATCCAAATCCAGGTTTGTTCCCAATTTTCCACTGACTTTATTGGTACCTATCTATTGGTACCTATCTATTGGTACCTACCTATATAGTTAAATATACACAGCCTTTGATATCCATCGTTTCTGGTACTGTTATCGACTATAAAACTGCCATCCTACGATCTCTCTATTATGGTTTCAAAAGGCGGGCTTTCCCCACTGTTTTCAACTGGGGAAAGCGCGCTTTTAACCGCCTTCCCGCAACACATGGGCAAAGGATTGCCGCTAAAGTGGGTAGTACAAAATGCCTTTGCGCTGCCTTACTACTCTTTTTCTTGCAAAATAACGTGCACTTATTTAAAGGTAGATGATTCCTCCTCACTTTACAATGCTTTCCGGTTACTTCGTAACTACTAATCAATGGTGTACTCGACGTCTTATGTAGCCTCAGTATCGAAGTAATCTATGCAAAAAAACTAAAGAATCATCAATAACCGTAAGCCATCGACAAAATAAAGCGGCAAGTTGAGTTTGGCTAAATTCTGTGTACAGAATAAAACTTCACAAAAATTGCATCTCCTTGGGATCTTTTTATGGAGAGTTGAATAACGCAATTAAAAAAAGTCAAAAACAGGTATGTGAAACAAAGGTTGACACTCCTCTGCCAATTTCTTGTGCAGCGATGTACATAGGAGAAAATCGACTTCATAAACGATGACAATTAACGAAGGGCAGTCGCATTCCCCAATATGGGTGTGATTTGGCAGTTGATACTTCCAGGGAAAAAGATTGAGCGGAACACCTGTTTCACTGGTGACGAGAATTTACGAAAGTTTCGGCATATCATAAACAAAGAATAGATTGATGGGTTTTTTCCCCTTGATCCAGGACGAGGATATTCTGGGGCTTACTGCTTTTGTATAAGACGTTGATACCTGGGTACAGGTACATAGTACAGGTCTCAGTTTCCTGGGCGGTCCTAATAATAAGTCTAGAAATTGAGTCGCCACTTGGAAAAGTTAGAAAACCAGCATTTATCTGTGTTTAACAAATTTTACAAATGAAACCTATTTGCAAAGCCCTCTCTCCTCCCTCCTCCCCTGTGAACATACAAGGAAAGCTATAACAATGATAAAGCAATCAATATACAAAAGGATTTATCAAGTTACTGATATACAGCAAGTACATAGATCAAGGTAACGCCGTGAGATTCACTCACTTTGCGATCCAGGTAACCATGAGATCATTATGTGCATCGACGTACTCTTGAGTGGGCTAAAATGACGAACGTAAATTTACGTATCAAAAAACCGCAGTCGCGAGCATTAGCATCTACTTCGGTACGTGTACTGAAAGAAGCTAATACAAACAAGGCTTAATTGCATTAAAAGCGCAAGAACTGATTCTGTGACAAATATGGAAAACAATAAACATAATAGATCTGCTCTCGACAAGTGGGAAACTATGTTTCGAAATGTAGGACAGAGAGGGGTGCATAAATAGATTGCCATCCGGAAGGGTAAAAGTAACCCCGTTCCTAGTAGTGGTATCGGCCTTGAAACGGGTGGAATTATTTTTTAAAAATACTAAAAATATAGACTTTGTAATTGACGGCCTACGGCCTTACGGGCGTCACACAGTGCAGCATAAATTTTGATTAGTGTCAAGTTTGTAAAACTGCGTTAAACTACTTGAAAGTGGCAAAAAACTGCGTAAGATCTACGTGCAATTACGTAGGGTTGCGCTTGCGTCACAACAAGCATTGTCCATTATCCCTAGTCTACCGTGCTAAGTAGCTTTGACAATTGTATTTAATTAGGTGATAAGGGCACAGTTTAAATACAAGAGAAAAATTATTCAGAGGGGAGCAGTATTTCAACGATGTTTTTCCTTCTATAAAGCTTCTTTAAGTCTATTGAAAATTGGCCAAACTTGCAAGCGTGTGCAGGACAAAAAGGACAATAAAACTTGTTGAGAAAAGAAGCAATTTTCGTCGTTTGTACAATTTTTCTCGGCTTATCAGTAATTTAAAAAGGTGAAAATGTGACTATTTAAATGAGTTTATCCTTAAATGACAGAACAAGTTTAATACCGCGTGATGGTCATGCAAAGGTCCAAAGAGTAGAGATTGAATAAATAGGTCCCAGTTGCTAGATAGCATTCGGGTATGAAAACTTTTGTCAACACTCATTGTTTTAAAAATCCTAAGTTGGCACACAAGTAGATTTCAATCGACATACCGCTTTCTGCTCCTTGGGTTTCAGTGACTTGTCGGTAGAATTCTTACTGGGTGGTACGTAGCATTGCAGTGGAATAGAAGACTATAACAAAAACAACAAGAAGCATCAGTGCTATACCATTTTGCACACTTTCCTTGATTACAGGAAACAAGTAACTAAGAACCAAACGTTTGGTAATCGTTTCAAAACAATACTCCAACCTTGACTACACATTTCAATTTCTATTGAATAGATGTTATGGTAGCGCAACTCTTCTCTTGAAACTTTGATTGCTACCTTCACTCGCAAGTGCATTCGTATCCGTCAAAAACATGTTCCCCAAAAGAAAACCATCCCTTGGGTCAACACGTGATACAAGAATCCCGCGCCCAAAGAAATTCCGAAAGGGGGCAGCTCCTTCATAAAAAGCCCCACTGTTTTAGGGGCGTTCAGGCAGGGAGACACCATTTTAAAAGCTTGTGCTCCAGGAAATATTCCTTTATTTGAAACAGGCACAAAACAGCGAACGAATGTCAAAATAAATTTTACTACGGACAACGCTTTCCAGTTGATTGTTTCAAGAATCGTACTCCAACATACATCACGACTGGAGCAACAATCATTATATAGAAAAACTAGGTATTAAAATAATCTATGGTCAGAATCTTCGAGATAACAACAAAAAAGTTTGTATATTATTGAATCAAATCGTTTTATAGAAGGCTTATACAAAGGAAATAATATGAACGTAAATATCATTAAATAATCAAAATATCGATGCTCGTATACTACGCAAAACTAAACTAAAATACCAACATTCTAAATTGTAAATAAAGGCACAAGGAAAATACCTTCATTCAGATAGCCAGGGGGCTAAGAGAGCCATAAAAGCTCTCAGGCATATATACATTGCGACCACCTCTATCCAAATAAGGATAGTCATCCAACATATGCACACTACATTCGACCTGAAGGCCTTCTTTTAGTTAGTTCTTCCCTTTCTCGAACTACCTATCAGCCGAAAATTAAAAGGGCCTGCCAGACTCTCGTCCTGGTGAAAAATGTAAATTTTTACCTCTTTTACTTTCTGTTTTATTTAATGCTCTATTGCACAGTTAAACGAGGCACGGGAAGCAGAGGCTGATGGATGCATCTATGACCAAAACCACAAACGGCAATTTCCCACACTTCCATAGTTGGTAGCCCACATGCCATTTCTAGGTAACATTGTCTACTATCAATAACAGCAAGTGTAATACGTATGGTAAAAAGACATACGACTCTTTTAATTTGATCCTTCTTGGAAAATGCCACAGTTCCAATAAGATATTGTCCCTGTTTAATACCTTTAGGAAACCTAAAATGTAACCAAAAAAATCTCAACTGAAATGTAACAGAAAGCTCTCGACTGAAACATAACAGAAAGATCTCGACTGAAACGCTAAATAAGATCTCAATTGGAATGTTACAGAAAGATCTCAACTGAGAGGTTACAGAAAGATCTCAACTTGAATGTTAGAGAAAGATCTCAATTGGAATGTTACAGAAAGATCTCAATTGGAATGTTACAGAAAGATCTCAGCTTGAGATAATGAGGCAATCAACATTACTGACAGTCTACAGTTAACAAACCATTTAAAGTAATGAAAGGCATAGTAAAAGATGTCAGTGAAAAAGATAAGTACACTGTACATATACCTTGGGTGGGTTAGGGGGTCAGCCATTATTACAACTTTTCATAGAAGTAAAACAAAATCAAAATTATACAATAGCAATGGAAGAAATTCTTCGTGTTTTCATGGTTTTATAATCTATATGTTAGTCTCGTTCCATGGTAACCTCCGTAATACAAGTATTTTTTTCCTTTCTTTTCACCCTGTTCAAGGTAAGGAGCAGGGCTACTTTTCCCCTTCGGATGACAATCTGTTCATGCTTCCAGTCCCCTGTCTATCCTATCTCTCGAAACATAGTTTCCCACTTCACGAGAGCTGATGACAGAGCACAGTACCTCCGGGATTGTGGCAGGCAAACTCAGGATCGGTTCCAACTCACGACCCACGGATTGTAAGTCTGATTCTCTACCGCTATGCCACTACTATATCAATACTTCACCATAATAGTTTCAATAATAAGCAATCTAAAATTGAAGTCCATATGATATAACTTACTTATCTTCAGTTAGGGCAGCCACATAAACCGGAACAGTCACTCCTGGTTGCACATTAAAAGCAGTAAACTTGCTCTTCGTATTGGACGACAAAAGTTTCTTTCTCGATGGGTAGCAGTCTAAAGTGATGTTAGTGTTCAATTTAATTCGAATATTTAAAAGCATATCTTTAAACTTCTCTAAATGTTCTTCCTTCGGATGCCGCAACTGAGTAAAAAAAGTAAATAAAATTAAGTCATAGAAAAACCATTAAAAGTTGTGTTATGTGCCGACACACACTGGACAAATCGATGGATGGATGGAAGGATAGAAGGATGGATGCATGGATGGATGGATGCATGGATGGATGGATGCATGGATGCATGGATGGATGCATGGATGGATGTATGGATGGATGCATGGATGGATGCATGAA
>JAAAKL020012994.1:2475-12712 GCA_010016065.2 Carybdea cf. marsupialis auct. non (Linnaeus, 1758)
GCCGACCCCATGACAGGTTGATGATTCGGTTAAGGTCACAAAGATTCCCTTTATTTCTGTGGTAAATACGTAAAAACTGAACAGTGAATCGTAATCCACAATGAACAAGGTGAGGACATAATCAAGTCGTTTTCATAATGGGTGGCCCTGGTACTAAACGCACATCAATATATCTACAGCCGTTTCCTCTTGCGCAAGTCGTAAGAATTTCCTGACCCAGCGCACAGATCTGATAAAAGATCTCGTTGAATCTTGCAGAGCATTTGATACAAGTTATATCTTCCTCGATATCTGCCTCCTTTATGCGTATATGATGGGAATCATCATCTTTAGAGCGGGCCTCGAAGATTTTTAACTACGATTAACAATATGTTAATGGTAGTTGCCATCTGATATTTCCAAGTCGTTCAAACTACATGCAGTTGACCAATCGAGGTACTTTAGCGAGTTAAATAGAAAATTGAGGGAGGACGTGGTGGTTGACAATGACAACATTGTATCAAATGACTTGTACTTTAAGTAAATAAGTTTAACTGATCGTTTCCCATTGGAAAACGACCCGCTAGCTGTGCCCTCGGTTCTTTGTTATGAGAAGACATGACTATTGTGGCAACGTTTGTCCTTATTGTCTTTTTTTTCATGTGAGCTTTAGTTTTTTAAGCAGATAAACACAAGGACATACAATAGGCCTTCAAATCCAAAATCATACCGTTGATTCAAACTCACAGTTAAGAGTGAAGCACAGTGATACGCTTCGTTGATTGACAGAACAATGACATAGCCATCGTGCCCCACCCCTCCCAATGATCTTGATATTCCTTTATGATTTTCTTTTTATGAAATGTAATCGAGAAGAGAGAATATTTAGCTTCAAGAAATACCATAGAAAAGTGAAAATGTCACAATCGGGATTCGAACCCGGGTTACGCGTTACGCGTACTGCTCTATCAAGTTTTTACGATTCAATTTTCCCGTATAAAATATGTTCTAAATCTTTTTATTATCGGATTCCCCACAATATATTTTTGTGGTTGCACCACTGTAACGGTTACTTTGTGAAATCGGACTAAAAGATTTTTCGTAGACTGGACTGGCAACAATGATGGCACTCCTCGTCTCGTGTTTCTTTGGCTGCCATGTAAATATCAAGTGCCAAACGTCGTGACTCCGACGCCAGGGTGGTGGGAATATAGCTCTTCCCTTTTTAACATGCTCATAGGTTCCGAATTAGAGAAAGAGTTATAAAAATGGACATATTTATGTGTGCTCATAAATGGGCCTTAGTTATGTATAACATACCACATAGCATGCGTGACAGTGTCATAAAAAAGCACAAATTGACTGTTTTATCCAAGTTGCAAGTTGAAACGATTGATGCCTCGTTATGGATCTTTGAATCGCTTTGCTTTCGGAGTATCGAACCTTGTCTACATTTATCAGGAGACCTAGGGACAATGTTAGATTCTTCTAGCTGATATATTCAGTTAATTGTCTTTCAACTCCACTGAGGGTCTCCATCAGTGAATCGTGCGTGGAGACAAAACTTTAGAGTAAAGCAACTAGACAAAAAGTTTATTATCAACAGGTGAGAGACGACGCATTCGTTAAAGCTTAAAGCGTTTTCCAGGCGGCATTTCATCAGGGCAACACACGGAGAACAACATGTAATACAGCGGCATTCTAGTACTAACATAGCAGCTAGATTGGAATCAATGAAGCAACGCAAAAATAACAATGCACATGGAGAAGAGAAGCAATAAAGTATTACAAGAATACCAAAAGGGGGGAAAGTAGAGCATATGGTTAAAAGGAGACGGGGGCTGAAGAAAAAGCGAAATGATAATATCTAAAATACGTTTATGGAGAAAGCAAACTCCTTCTGCCTACAAAATTCAAGATCTAGGATCTTGACAAGGACCAGGATCTGATTCATGTAGGCAAACGGAGTTTGTTTGCTCCATATTGTCTGCTATGTGTAGCTCTGAAAAAATGCGGTCTCAAAAAACTTTTATCAATAATGAATGCTTTGTTTCTCGCTTGTTGGAGATTCTGCGCAACCAGTAACCTGTTTAAGTATGTTATCATTGTGGGGCATCCTACGAAACATGTAGTGTAATGCCGCTGTCGCAACCAGCCCAGGGTAGAGTAGCTCCTAAGCGGTACACAAGTTTATTCTCCACTTTAATCTATTGGAGGAACTGTGATCTCTCTCACCGTTCCTCAGTCGCCCATTCTCACTTTACACATTGTATCACTTTGTATCATTTCTAATTAATACAATTTACAGACCAATGACATAACACTTTATTACAATAATGAATTTGGTATACTAAGAATAATCAAGGAGTAGTTGAGATTCTTGTGTTAGTATTTGCTTGGCAGTTAGTATTAGGACAAAGGGTAATGAGCACAAGAAGAGGAAATCATACATATAAAGAGAATAGCATGTAGTGTGATAGGCTATCATGAGAGTAGAGCACTTGCTAGGAAGGCGTTGGTCACGGGTGCTAGAGTCGGCCGTGACATGTTTTGTATAACTCTAGTATCTTTTTAAAGTTAATTATTTCGAATCTCTCTTTTCGATAATATCTCCAATAAGCCTGTTTGTTATTCTAGTATATTTGGTGTATATCAAGGAAACACATTTTAATAAAAGTTCAAGGCCTTAAGAGATGATGCAATAGGATGTGGGGGTTCACACGCATGTTTTTGAGTAACATTAGCTATGTATAATAAACAACGCTCTTTGTGAAGAAAAGAGGCTACATTCCCATAGCTACGAGGCTAACTATTGTTTATTGTTAGGAAGTTTTATTGTTTTAATTAATAACGTCATTTGGTTAGTTGTGTTTGATTATAAAAGAAACGTGCAAGTAGGATTCGAAAAAAAAAATTTTTGTAATAGAACTGGGAGAGAATCTTGTAATTGAAGTTAGAATATATTAGAGAAAATGTCAGATGGAATACTTGTTTAGCTATCTATACAGCGCCGAAAATATACAGTCCAAGAGAACGCGGTGAACTCTCGAGTAATTACTTTATCACAATTTAGATACCCTTAGAGTCCCCCCTTCTCTGTGTGTGACTCTTTTAAACTGAAATCATCCCTGCTGTTTCCTGTTAAAACGGGAATTGATATTCAAGGAGTAACAATATGTATTATTGTAAACTATTAACATGTTTCTTATGTTTTCTTCACATTGTAGGGTACGCAGTCACACGCCTTTCATAAAAAAGGTTGGTCAATTAAGAAAGAAGTATCATCTTACCAGGTTGGTATTGGAGTTTTTCCCGTGTTTGTCGTCACTATTGATAAGTATTTGTGGTAGGAAGCATTTTTAGTTTCCAGTACGTGTGTAGTGTGCACGTTCTCAAGTGAATCATGACATATTTACGCACAGCCTCGTTTCCACATTTAGTTGGGGTTGAGCTGTGCTTACGTTTGACATGGATATGCCGAAAAGACATATTATCGTCACTAGATATTTTATTGCTTAGATTTGGTTGGTTAATATTTTTAGTATTTTCTCTTCGTAATAGTTAAATTAGAGTATGTTTCATTGTAAAGTTAGACGCAGACGGAAACCGTGATGGTGATTGTATGTTGGAGTTTACGATGTGGAGATTAGATTTGGAAATTTTTCTGCTGACTCTTGGATCGTGTTTTCTACAAATATCTTGAACTAGCGAGAGTTGCGGCATGAAGTTGCGGTAGTTAGCAGGGGGCTGCCCATTCTGTATGTTATTTCTTTCTTAATGGAGAAACGTATCTTATTTTGCATACATAACGGACAGCGTCCCTTGCCACCTCTGTAGGGTGATCTATCTTTCTTAATCGAGCAACTTATTTTATACATATTGGTCGATTAAGCAACTAGTATCGTCCTACTAAGGTGGCAGGAGAAAGTGCCTCTTCTGCAAAGAATAAGATTTCGCAATTATTAATGCGATCAATGGTCATTTATTGTTGGATAAAAGTCAGAACTAGTATCTCGTTAAAATATTCGAAGATAGGGATGCATAGACTGTTACATAATTCATTGTAAGATTAAAGAGACATTTAAGTGATTGGAAACATTTAACTGCAGAAGTAACGTGTATGGTCTCCTCTGCCACAAACTTAGAACTGCGCAACAATTTCTCTTCAATCAATTTTACACTTTGATTTCGAATGCAAGTCCTAATGCATTTACTGATTATGTATCCATCTTTGAACGCATGTCTCTTTTATTTACGTATTTATGAACTTTACTTATCAGGCCTTCAGATCACTTGGTTAACGTGTTCTCCATGAAGCACAATTGTGTCACATTTCAATAGCTATTTTTGCCCTTTGCCATGTTTTACAGTATTGATGCTCTCCATGTAAGATTTAATCCATACATCAACAAGAGAATCTTCTAACTTGATTCCTGGCATTCCTTGCTGTCATTTTGGTATCTGTGTAGTCCGTCTGTCTTTACTCTGAGCGTTTCTAAGCGCATTATGAAACGCTATGCAAATTGTTTCTAATTTAAGAATGATAAAGAAATCAAATGTACCATTCTTCATATCGCAAATATGTAGTGGCATTTAAGTGAGCAGAAATGGAATACTGTTATCCTGTATTGAAGTATTGAAAGTGAGATTGACATCCAAAATTAAATAGGAAATTTTAAAAAGCACTGGTGTCCTAATTTTTCAAGTCTAGCAAATAGCTCCTTTAACCCATTGTGAACCCTAACAAAGCCGCAAAGTGAAGAAGAAAACCGCAAGCGCCTCCAGTTACAGTGGTCTGAAAAGGAGGAGGAGCCAAAAGGGTTTACGGCAATACCATATGGTCCCTCAGATTCAGAGTACGCCAGGCCTCAATCCAACTATCTTAGTGTTGAAGCTGACCGTAAGGCAAGCTGCATCCAGGACCGGATTAAGAAGAAATGGGGTTTGATACACAAAAGCACTGAACGCCTACTTTTTTTCTCGGCATTGGTGCATGTGCATTTGGTACTCATCGTGCATCGTTTGCTTCCGGCAGGAATGGAACAAATTCTTTATCATCAATACAACCTATCTCCCCTAACTCCCGTTGCAACACATCTCGACCTTGAAACGAAGGAGTGGTGCAGATACCAATTGATACAAGAAACGTAAGGACATTATCTTTCTCATTTTCCTCTAGATTTAGTAATCCATTCATCTATGTCATCCAGCATTATGCCATCAATTTTATTCATTTTAATGATCCCTTTGAATCAAACCATTGTATTGCCTATTTATGAGAGGGCACATCATTCTCCGTTCTCAGGGTTCATGATCGCCACGAAACGGTTAACAGCGGAGATTTAACGTATCTTTCATCAGTTTTCCTAAACTTCTACTGATCTGTTTACACTTCTTATATATCTGAATGTTTAGCGAATGATTTGTACAGTATTTAAAGTTAAGTTGAGCTTTAAACGGCTTTTGTATTTGTATTTAACCACTCTTTTCAAGTATAGTGACTCAGAATAAGTCTCAGATAGCCCGGAAAAGTGGCCAAAGGTCGATTCCTCAGACAAATTTATTGTATGTCAAGACAGGTTCTCTCTCTACAAAATGTATGGCAAGATGATATGAATAATTGCGCTGTTACATATTTATCTATGTATATATTCGATATCTATGTTACATATCAGACATTACGGTCTCCCGCTCCCCACCTGTAAGATAGTCAAAACCGGGTTTTCTAAGTTCTAACGCAATGTCTGCCTCTGGCAAATGTTCCGAATGATTCTAATGATTTTTTTTGCTATTCGGATTTTTTTCGAACCCTTTGGCCGCTTTTCTGGCCCAATCGACGTTTTATTTGTTATCCTTTCTATTTACACTAGTCAATACGAGGCTTTGGCCTCGCAAGGCAAAAAGCAGGTCGGAAATGGATGTTAATGTCTCCCTATCAATAGCACATTTGTTCACTTAGCATCATTAACCCAGGGCTTTAGGTACGCCGATGATCGATTTCTAATCAAAATCAGTTCCTTGCCTTTTGCCAAGATCGCTATTTGTTTGAATGTAAGAACGGAATTGAGATCAGCTGTCTTTTCCGTTACATATGACGTATGCAGGGGCTGATGTCGATTCTGCACTGCATATCTTGCATCGGACGAAGTTCTGAACCTATTTGAAGTGAATGTGACCTAAAAGTGTCATATCTGTATCACGGTCTGACAGAGCGGCTAGTTGGGAATTAAACGTAAGTGATGTTCAAGTTTTGTCCGTATGAAACATCGCACAACAGTTTTGAGTCGACCCTTTCGATAATGACAGTCAAATATTGAAGAGATGGATCAGAAGTGTACAAGTCTGCAATACCAAAACAATGCAACCAAACTATTTTGCTAGGTCGAAAAAAAAGTTCCTAGTTGTATCGGAGACGACTCCGACTTGATGAAGACTGTTAGGGCTACACTACTAAGGTAGTTACCATTGATATGTGTGTATTGTCAAATTATCACACGGCATACTTAACGTTGTGATCGACACGTTCTTTTCTTTCCTTTTAATATTAGGCACAAGGAACATGCATTGGACGGCTAAAGCAATTTTGTTCTTGATACTTGTTTACTGTATACCTAACTTGTACCGCTTCTTGGCAAAATCTGGCCTCTGTGTTCCCCGCATCGATCATGCTCCCGGGCCTTGTCGTGTTGTTCCCGGGATAGAATGTGGTTCCGAAGACATCGAGGCTACTTCAGACGGTCTAGCATTTATTTCCAGTGGTATGCGAAACTTCAAAATGTGTCAAGAGAAATCTCCAGGTGCCATATATCTGTTTGACTTTAGTAATCCACATGCAAATGTAACAAAGTTGACTATCGATAGTAAAACAATCAATATGGAGGTGTTTGAACCACATGGAATGGGATTATGGGAAGATCAATCTACCGGAGAAATAAGACTGTTTGTTGTTGATCATTCAGAACCGAAAGAAGTCGTGCGGATATTTTCATATAACAGAGAAGATAAATATACCTTACGCCACATTGATGATATATTTGACAAGACTTTTGTTTGCCTAAATGATGTAGTACCAACTGGTAAACGAAGTTTCTATGTTACCAATTATTTAAATTTATGCCACTTAACCAAGCATGCCATAGTTCTCGAGATACCGATACAGCATTTCGTTGGTCTTACAAATATTGTGTACTATGACGGGCACGATGGAAGGTATGTAGTAAAGGGTCTAAGAATAGCCAATGGGATTGAGCTTTCTCCAAAAGGTGATTACCTCTTCGTCGTCACTATGGATCAGTATGTCAGCGTTTACAAGCGCGGCAAAGCAACCAACAGTGTGAGTTCTACTCCAGTGGCTAAAATCCCAGTGAAATTTTTTGCAGATAATGTAAATGTGGATGCCAAAGGGGATCTATACTTGGGAGGCAATTCACATATGTTTAAGCCATTTTTTGGTGCTCCTGATGGACCGTATGCAACTCCGGCTCAAGTCGTTCGCATTCATGCAACTGCGGGTAACTGGAGCAGTTATGAGATAACAGAAGTCTTCCATAACTCGGGTGTGGACTTTGTGCGCATGGGCAGTTGTGGCTATCATTATGAAAAGCAGTTATTAATTGGAACTGTTGCTCATAAACTGGGTTATTGTCGAATGGAAACAATGTACTAGATAAAACTGAATCTTGTCGATTATCAAGAAGGCAATGGCTGTTGCAAGGCCATGGATAAATAAAGGATATAAATTTTATTGATAAATATTCTTAGATAGAAATGATTGGGGTCATTAACCTTCCATTCGGTCTTTGCATTCATCATGATCATCATTATCATCATCGTTATCATTATCACCATTTTCATGATCGTGATCATCATCACCATCACCATCACCATGGTCATCAACATCATCATTATCATCAATCAAGAATCACCAGGACCTCATCAAACACTTAGAAAACGATAACTAGTTTTGCTGGCAAGCTTTCGAAACTTGTCGTTTCTTCATCAGGTCAATATATATATATATATATATATATATAAATGGAAACGAAACTTTTCTAATTGATTAAAATCTGTAGATAAAGCAAAATGTGTAGCTAACAGTGTACACAAAACTAATCATCAATAAGCAAGAGAGATGTCCACATTTCTTTTTATCCAAGAGTCAAGAGGTTTTACAAATGTCGGTTCACCCACGTTTTTTCTTTCCTTTAGTTGGACAGTCGGTAGACGTCTTCTGGTGATTTCGTTATCCAGAAACGAACCCTTCCAGTTATCGAGCGTACTTTGTTTTGGCTCCTGAACTTGACTTTTTTCTTCTTTTGTTAAAATGGTTCCTTTTGTGCCAAGATGCCTTTTCTATTCTTGATGGTGATGTCAATAGAAGTTACAAAGTCAGCAACGTTAGGGCTGTCTTGCACCATCACTTTAGGTTACAAGCATGCTGTCTTGCATCATCCGTACAGCCTCATTCTCATGTGGCTGTTATATCAGGTGAAAATAATCATCATCATCATCATCATCATCATCATCATCATTCTAATCTTATATCGTTTCCTCTATCATTATCACCACCTTTTCCGCTACCAATTATATCATCACCATAACCATGATGGCATTAATAGTTATTCTCACTACCATCATCAATATTATTAACATGATTGTTGCCATGAATTATCTATCATTATTTATATTTCTTCTTTATTAAGTTTTTCTTTTTCCCATTAATGTTTTCGCTTGCAGTTCACAGAACTAGTTGTATTGTTGATAATTGATCATGCATGTTATTTGTAAGCATTCTTCTGTACTTAATTCAGTTTCTATGAACACTGTTTTTGATAATCTTGCCACCGCCACCACATTTTTATTGAAATGATAAAAATGAGCCTATGTATTAGTAATGCTAATGGTGTGTAATAAATTTCAATCCGGAATCAATGCCTTGTGTATCCTATGTAACTGTCATGATTTCTGAGGACCTCAGCTCATCTTGCCCAACGCCTTGTTGTTCTGCTGCCATTACATCTCCTTTCTTGTTCTCGAGCATTTTTGTCCTTAATGTTTTTGAGTTTGTTACCCATTTCCTTCATTTAAAACCCACGTCTTTGGCGATGGCATTTTTAAGGTATTATACATTTCAAATCCGTCCATGTTTATTGTTTACACCATTCAAATAAACGACATCAAGTGAATTTTACAACTCTTCAATTGATCTTGGATATTGTGAACTACTTCTTGAGATGGTCCGTTGATGTCTTATCAAATGTAAGGCACTACTCCTGACTCCAACTACAGTCGTTATGAATTTTAAGGTCTTTGGCATCGGCGGATCGTTTTAAATGTTCTTTGTCCATAACAATCGCAAGTGCTCATGATTTTCATCCTTATCAGTTATATTCAGAAATGTTTTCTTTATATCTGCAATAATGTGTTCTTGAAATGAAAACGCACTGTTTTAATTGCTTTAGGTAATAAGCATATGTCTTCATGAAGGTATTGGATAAGAGATGACCCTACTATTCTTGAGCTTGCATGATAGACTATTCGGATCTTTGACGTATTTTTGTCCTTTCTTACTACGGTATGGCAAAACACATAGTAGACTTGGTCTGCTGGTGTGCTTTCTTCTCTGACTTCTTCCAAGATGCCCTCTTACAATTGCGTATTTATTATCTTGCCATTTTCATTCAATATCTGGCGTTTTCCTAAACATAAGCAGGAATGGCTTTAGGAGTGTATGCAATTACTTATAATTATCAGCCAACGCACGATGGCTTTCTTCCATGTAGAAGCTTCATATCTTGTTTTTACAAATTGGATGGTGCTCATAAAGGCACCATACACATCCCCTTCCTCATACCCTTTCATACCCATTGCTTCCATTTCCTCAAAACGTGCTAACTCCGCAACTATTAGGTCCTTCTCTGCTCACACTCACTCACTCACTCACCAGTACTCGAGCACCGTGCGGTGAGTAGAGCCAACTTGAAACACAAGTGCTCTTTGGCGACGACATCGAGCTATCGAGTGCGAGGTGCGCCTCATAGACGTCTCCATCCTGCTGCAGACGGACTAAAATCGAGGACAGCGCGGGTTGGTTGACTCTGAGGCAGGCGCAGGATCTGTCCATACCATTGCACCCTTCTTTGAGTGGTTAAAGCTGAGACTGGAGGTTGTTGCGTTCGCTTACGTAGCTCGTTATTCGTGACGTGCTGCCACCATCGGATTCCTTCAATTCTTCTTAGTGCTCTACTATCGAAGCCGT
>JAAAKL020012995.1:0-12712 GCA_010016065.2 Carybdea cf. marsupialis auct. non (Linnaeus, 1758)
TAAGGAGTTGTTTATTTTACACTCTCGCGACAACACCCATAACCCTAATTTTTTAAAAATTCAGCTAATACTCATAGTGATGTGCTGTAATAAGACTGTGATAAGAAGATGCATATGTATTGGTATAGATGTGGACTGTGATATGCCTTGCTTGGTTTGCTTATTGCTGAAGTGTGGGATAAAATACGGAGATATCTCAGTGTTGTTTAGGATCAAGTCGATACTATTGCTTTTACTCGTCAATAGCCCTTTTCTCATCATCTGTATTACACCTGGATATCTAATTACTTTTGCTACTATATTAAAAACCACTATTCGATTACATAAAGTACTACTAGCATGTCTACATTCCTCGTTTCTAGTCAATAAAGGACAATAATTAGAGATCAACTAACGAGCTAGGTTTAATAGATAAGTTATAAACACTGCTCATTTTGCTATGATGCAAACTGACAAGTAATTAATAACACATCATTTATCATGTCAACGTTGTAATGGTTTCTTTGCGTAGAATTGGGTTCTTGAGATATTTCTTTATGGGAAAGAAGACCACTGACGTAAGAGGTGAAGGGACTGGGTACGAATTTAAAATTTCTCATATTTGTCTTCTGTTGAAAGCAATCTCTCCACCTAATAAGTATACTTTCAGATGGGTTGGAATTTTAAAAGTATTTGCAAATGTTCTTTAAGTCCGAACAAAGGTCCACTTTTTTATAACAAGCTTGGGATGTTTTTATCTAGATTGTCTGTGCCAAGATGAGCACTATCAAACTACTCATGTTTCATGTTTCTGAAGAGTAGAGACAAGCCAAAATTGGTAACAATAGAAACTGTATTTATAAAACACTTCTAAAGGAAGACGTTAAAAAATTTGTCTGTAAAAAACCGTTGCCAAAGTTGACAACAAGTGTCGAACTCTGTCTGTATTTACTTTGATGATCACCTAAAAAAGAAAGGTATTCATATGAGATTTCCTCTACTTGACGACCAAAGTCACTTACTAATTGCAAACTTTACTGCTTTCATGACCACTTGAAGATCATTTTCATGTTTCTTTACTCCAAAATGTGTCATTTGGAATGCAAGATATAAACAAAATGACCCCGCCTCTCGAGTTTGGATATCCTTTGTTTAGACTCGTTGTTGTCCTCCGTTAAAATGTGCCCTTCCTGATGTGAAAATAGTAATGACGGTGTTTGGATGGGAAGGAAATTGACTGCGTTAAAGCAAGGCCGTCCTACACCTTTTCATGAGATTAACCTCCGCCTCATCCTCCGCGTCCTTGTCTTTGACTTCCACGCATTCAGCAACTGTGACCTACTGTTCTGACGTCCCACGATCACCGCTGAGACTTTGAACACCGCCATTACAGACCGATTATTTATTATTCAAGTTTGGATGTGTTTCACATACACTTAATACAGCGAGGTGGGCGGCAACATTTGCTTTTACTTGAGGGAATAATCAAAGTTGTAATAAAAGTAGAGAATGAAGTAATATTAGTAGCTACAGCTCCATTGAAGGATATCAAGGTTTGTGTCTTGTGCATTTCATGTATCGTTTCCTGTGTATATTATCATGTGATGCCATGCTATGCGTAATACGGTGAATAAACTGGTGATAAAAAAGTATTTTTATCTAAGAGCATAGACGACTGTATCATATAGATGCTAGTTAGTATATTCCTACACGCTTCAATTTCCACATTTATGATCGATCCAAATATTGATCTTGGTACTCCTGGTTAATTTCTTACTTGCAATTATAAATTATAAAACAAGTAACCTTCAACTATTTTCAAGATTCAGGGCTTGCAACAAAGAGGAGCACATTGAGCAGCAGTTGTTCTTCGCTGACACTTTGTAATGTAACAGGCGACACTTCTGGAAGTCTACAAGTCGTTTTTATGTTGTGTTTAATCTGCATAAAGCATGCTCTCTCCTTCTTCGACTCCATTGCAATTATACAAGGACTTGGCTATAGACTCTTGGTGGATCTATCCATAAGTTCTCCGTTTGTTTCATATCCCAATTAGAATTTACAGACCGCTAAACACATATCAATAATGTAGTTCCACATCACATGTATGATCCACGCATGTTCATATTTAGGTATAATAAGAATTTGCCTGATATCCTTCCAGTTCATCTTTACCTCTATTTAAAAAGTTCAAGCCTAACGTTTTTCGATACTGACAAGTGCTTTCTATCTGCCAGGACCTAGAACCCCACTCTTACACTATTTTCCATAATTTATATGTTATCAGAATATGCCATAGACATTTTGGGAGTAGAAGACTATTTAAAATTACTTAAACGGGATCTCTTCATTCTACATACAATGTTTCATCATCATCATCATCATCATTATTATGATCAAGAACAACAACAACGTCATCACCACCCGCCATTTGTGCAAACGCGTAGCCAACTAGGAGCACAGAGGGGTTCCTCTAATGTATGCACTTGACCTTGCACATCGCTTGGAAAATACCCTGCATCACTCTTTCCCTTCTGTGTTCTGCAAGTTGCGTTCCAAAATACACCCACAAAACTAGGATCCTGGGTCTACATTTAAATAATGATGCAGTCACTAGATGACCTCCTTAACTGCCGCTTTTCTTGACGAATTGGTGCCAATCACAACCTTGTGGTTTTGGGTCTTTCCTGAATTTGATCCCTCTGTCTTCTTTTCAGCGCTGATTTTGCTTATTTAATCTCTCCCGAGGTTCATTTACTTTCCCTGTTCGCTCACCTGAAATTGCTCAACTTTGTTACCGAGTTTGTTAAACCTTCCAGATATCGCTATCTTGTGAATTTGGTGCGAGAATGCTTATGTGCTATGTATCTTGTTTGGAAATCAACTTTCTTCTTTATATTTTTATCGTTATTTTATAAGGGCATTTTATATCATCGCAACAGGCCTATAGATTGATTACTAGAGGTTTCGACTACTGTCCTTACTAAAGTGACACGAGTAACACTTACATCCCATTACAAGATGGGTCAAAGTCTGTCACTCGGCCTGCTGATATGTATGGGAAGTTAGAGTTTATTTCTTTGCTTACTTGCAATCTCGTCCCTTCCTTGTCCTTACAGATTAATAGAGACTTGTCAGATCTCCGGTCTGTTCAAAATAGAAGGGATATTCACAAGCCTTATTGAGGGGAGATGACGGTCATTATTGTACTGAATCCAATACAACAGAGCGGTGCTTGTTTGCAATGCGGATCCTTTCTTCTGTGTATATTCATTCTAGACTCAATGCTGCACTTCATGATTCCTTTGTTTTGATGATTGGTACCATTGGTAAATAGCCTGTTGTTATTGAAAATCGCAAATAGGAGCAGACCTTGCTATGGTGTTATTCTAATCACAAATAAGAATAATGCAAAGTGACTTGTCCAGGTGGAGTCCAGAAAATGCTGTTTTCCTTTACCTTTACAGTTCTGTTATCTGATACGTGCATTACAGTAATTGTTATGGACTTTACTTAACTGTAGACTATCTTTAAAGTAAAGGGATGAACCCCAGTCAAGGCTAGAAGATCGTTTTTCATGTTAACCATAAAGTGCATCGTTGGAGAGACATTTCGTTTAAACTCTATTCTCGTTTTCTACTCACAGGATTGCTCTATGCAAGTGAAACGTACCGCAAAATATCTTATCGGCTTATTACTAAATTAAAGATTATAATGTCGTTGAACACGGAGGAGATTTTGATATTGATTGCAGCCATACTTGGTGGCATCACCCTGGCATCACTTGTAACTCTTTTAATTGCAAGATGCCTTGGGTTATTCGGGAAATTTTTCGATCGGTTCTTTCCAGAGGAGAACAAGGATGAGAAGGACAATGAGAAGAAAAGCCCATTTACTGGTTTCAGTATATATACAAAAGTGCCTGCTGGCATACCAAGCAGGAATATACCCTCTTTTAAGATCCCAGGGAAGGTAAAAATGCCGTCATTCCCAATTCAACCGGTCATTGTGGAGAGAAGTGAAAGCCCAACTTCGATTGCAGCTTCAACGCATGATGAACTGAGTCTTGAAGCAGCTGGCAAACCTCGAAGTCGTTCGGCCTCCATTGTAGAGCTTGAGGATGCCGAAAATAGCGGTAGTACATTGATGTTGCAACCGGAACTGTACCGGGATAGTCGACGGACGACGATCGGGACTGGAAATCTGGGAAAAGTGCGATTCGCTTTGCAGTACGAGGACAAATCCCGAAGAAATCTAAGACTCATTCTACACAAGCTGGAAGGAGTGCAATACACACGCGTTGACATGGTGAACATATTTGTCAATATTGTACTTCTTCCTGAAAGAGAGGCTATTCATAAATCAAAACTACATTTTAAAACCCCCAACCCGACATTCGAGGATGAGTTCTTATTTACGTCACGTCCAATGAATCGAGACTTTGAATCGAAAGCTATAAGATTTGTTGTTCTACTGCTGGATCGAAGTGGCAAGCAGCACGAGTATGGTGAGGCAAGAATGCCACTTCTCAGCCGTGAAATTTACAGTCAAGTGGAAACCGACCTGTCACTGAACATTAAACCGATTCCAGCTCAGGTAAGTTACCTTTGTTTATATTGATGGTTATTAATACGGTACAATTCTAATGAACTGTTCCCTTTTACTCCCGGTCAGGAGTGGTTGTAAGGAGTAGCCAATCGGGCCACGGCCAAAGTACCCTCGCCACTATAAGCCCGTGTTTAATACTGAAATAATATATGTATTTGTCTACATATATCAATCTCGTAAAACTATGTACACAGTTCAAAGCTAAACCCATTGAAGGGTACATTGTGCCTCAAGATTTCCCCCGGCACATACTGAAACCGCCTTCATTGCATAAAGCCATAGGTTTCCGCTAATGTTTCCGTAAATGCTTCGCCAACACGCACCCCTCTATATAAAACAACTTCCTACGCAGTTGCTTTTAAGTATGTACCCAAGCAATATTAAAAGTTTTATAGTACCACAGTTGTCACGATCATAGGCAATGGCAGCCATCTAGGTTATCATGCCTATTAAAGTCAACTCTCTCGTCCCTCACATTATTATCATCATCATTATCATCTTTGTTACCTTTTTCACTATCATATATCCCCATGAGGAGTGGACCCATAAGAAAACCGGAAGGGACGTACCCCTACTCTCCATCTTTTGCAAAGCAACATATTTTTCACAAAGAACTTTTCGCATGCCAATAAAAATTGAGATCGAAACACGTGCCTTGCACCATAACAAAGAAGGTAAAACTATCTGCCTACTTAGCGCTGTACTGGAGTACATCGGCCATTTCAAATTTTATCAGTCGATTTTAAACTTCTTCTCCTTTAATTATGCTCCTTGATACAGCCTCGAAAATCATCATTGCCTTGTTTTAGCAAACCGTTTTGTGCTTGCCTCTTGCACGCGTTCTTACTGTAGGCCCTATACAACACACTGAGGACCTTCATACTGCCTGAAGCCACAGCTCTGTCTGTCATTATCCAAAACTGCACCAGTTTTCCTGCACATCTTAAAGACACTCAGTCAAGGTGAAGGGAAAGAGTATTCGTAATTTAAATGCAGGGAACGATCGAATGAAAAGGTCTTGGCCAGCTCGTCCCTGTTATAATTTAACCACGTTTAACTAACTCAGGATCATTGGAAAGGATTTATACTGTTTGTATGTCGTAGCTTTAATGTTTACTTGAAGATGTATTGAGCTCAATCTTGAGAAATAATAAACAACATCTATGTAAAATGATTTGGGAACAGGGATTTAGAAGCAAGCATTATTTACTTACAAGAAAAAAAGCTTTTCAAATTTGAATGCCTTAATAACCGAAAACAAGTACTGAAGGAGGCAGACTTCACCCAATGACCCACGATTCATGACTACTTTCAAATTGTCCCATGATATTCAGGCAACATGATTAAAATACCAAAAACAAAGCTCTGGAAATTTTATAACGACTTGAAACATAATTCCTTGCAGTAGCCATCTTTCTGCACCCTTCGAGGACACGATAACTGTATCGATCCATTGATGTTAAAAACTGGCTAAATTGATGTTAAAAACTGGCTAAATTGATGTTAAAAACCTTGTTGACCTTCGAAAGAGATGAAGTAGCGAGGGAAGAGTCAGTTTTACTGTAAATCGATTTCAATATTAGTTTCGGTGATATATAGATATCATCATCGCAAACATCATCTTCATCGACATCATAATCATAGCCATCATCATTAACAACATCATCAACATGTGCATCGTTGTCATAATCATTATTATCATCATCCTCATAATCATCTTTATCAACATCATCATTGTCGTCATTGTCACAGTCATCACTATTATCACCAATAATTATTAACTTTATTATCATCATCATCCTCGCTTTCTAGAATATATATGTTTGTGAGGGCATCCAGAGAAGGGGTGGTAAGAATAGAATCATTACGTAATTGTAGTTAGCAAACTGAGTCGCTCCATGCATTATGGAGACTATACGGATGCTTTCGCGTGCAAGACGTATGTACTCTGATTAATGGATGCCTTAATCCCTGGTAATATTTTGTAAGTTTCATCAAGGCCTACTGCCCTGTATCAAATGTCGCTGATCCCCAAACGACGCTGTTTCAACTCTTGCACTGTAATCAGTGTTTGCCAATCAACGTCATCAAATCTGAGATGAGATTTGCGATTCATTTGTGCCTTATCTGCTACTGGAGGTATGGTGATACCAGGCAATCAGTAATAATTCGATTTCCAAACGTTCTTTTTTATCTTTGTTTCACCATATCTTATAGCTTTTATTACCTTAATGACACCAATTAAGTTCTGATGCATACCTGTTGACCTTCTTTATTGTTCATTCCATTGAGCATCAGTGAGTTTGATATGCGTTAATCCTACCTTGACAATGTGAGTAATAGCTTGGAATTCATGGTAATTAAAAACCCTTGGTGATTGCGGAAGGTAAAAAGGACTAATATTAACTTACTGTTTTTTAATGCCTGTGTAATTGCACTTTGCACGTTTGATTCAGCAAATCGGGGTGTTGTCGAATCACAATACTAGACCATGATAGATGCATCTCAGGCGATCTTGAAACATTTTTCGAAGTAAAACTTTGGTCCACCTTGTTGGATTGTTTTTGACTAAAAATGGCTCTCCTATCATTGAGATGTTGAGCTTTCAAGAATTTTTTTGTCTTTGTCAAATTATTTTGTCTTACTTATTCATCGACTATTTAACTAAATAGTTCACTAAGAAAAAACTCTAATAAACCAATATAAAGAAACCCCAAAATAATCGGCACGCTACCACTTATTCACCCAATCAACTGACTCACTCACTGTTTAACTATCTTTTCACTACATAGCACAATGTGCTATAGCCAAAGCTTGTGTCAAGATATAGGCCACCTGTATAGAATTCAAGGGACCAGTCCGTTAGTAGATCACGTTTAGTGGAAGTAAAAAGCTGTATACTTTTTTGGAGGGGTTGGGGGACAAATTTTAAGTCGGGATAAAATAGTATATACATGACACTAATTGGAAGCTGTTTATAAAATTGATAAGTAGGTATCAGAGGATTATCGCGTCACTTCTCAGCTAAAAATCACTAGTAATTCAAATTCATTATGTACATACCTTCATTACTCGCACTGAAAGATCGCATTTTTCGCAAATTAATGTGGCAAGTTTCAACCTTCATTCGCTGTTACAGTGCGTAGGTCTCTTGTTGCTAAATAGGAACCCAAAGAATAATTTTGTTTAAATATGCCATGCATATATGATGTAAAGTTCCCATAAAATAGAAAGGAAATGCTTGTCCGAGAGCAGTGTTGGCCTGTACTTTGAATGACATGGCCCTTGTATAATTACTATCATGTGTGTATTGGAATTTCCCTTTTTTTTGAGAGAGAACAGTCTGATTTTATCTTTTAGAACGAGATTGGTGATATCATGTTGCAGATGAGTTATTCTTTTGCGAAGCAGGTTTTGTCAATGGCCATTAAGAGTATTAAATTTCCCAACCAACACACGACAGAAAATCTATCAGGTGAGTGCAGTTTGTTACTTCTGTGACTTTCCCCTCCAAGCTGCAAATTTTGCTTAATATGGCGAGGAGGTTAAAGCCGAGGGGTGTTTAGGCAATGATTTACTGGACATTTCATGCTAAACGTGGGAAAGATAATAATCCCTGGTCTGAAACGTCAATCTTAAGCACTCTTACAAACTGTTACTGGAGGTGAAGAATTTCATTTGAGAAATTTTAGGTTGTTAAAATTCGATCGTAATTTAACACGAAATTTCCACTTTCAATTTTGCTTTCAAAGTACTTTTTTTCTTGCAGTAAACTTTAAAAATCTATTTCGTTGTAAAAAGACATAAAAAGAAAGAGCGAAATAATTATTTGATTATCAGTAAAAAAATTCGCAACAAATTTATCATTGTTCCATTATTTTAAGAATAGAAATGAGCTAGATGCAAATTAAGGTAAATTTACAAACTCCTGTTTTTATCAGATTGCTCGTTGTTGTAGTTGTTTTTTGCCTCAGGTCAACTGATATCAGTCTGCGCGTGGGAAGCGTTTGCGCCGCCGTAGGTCAAAGGCGAGCATTTATTATCATCAGTTCATTGACGGCTTACTAGTTGACACAATGTACTAACTAGATGTCTTTATTTCATTTCATCTTCAGCTCTTTATTTCCGAAGTTACATCAAACGAAATGGGGAGAAGGTCGGCAAGAAACACTCTTTCCAGACGCAAGTGCAACCAGGTGGTCTCATCTACTTTGACTCGAACCAACTTGGCGACTTTAAGCTACGAAAGGAATACTTCATGGAATCTTCACTCCGAGTGACTGTTATAGGGAAACATAAAGTCTTAAGGAAGAACTTAACGTTGGGCAAAGTATGCCTGGGAAATTCCAGTAGGGACGAAAGTGGAATCATACATTGGAGAACAATTTTGTCTTCACCTGAGTTGACTTGGACAGTATGGCATCCAATTTATAGTTCATGATGCCAACTGTCTTTTAAAATTTATGTGTTTGTTATTTGGTGGTGAATAACAGTGAGTGTCATTTATCAGTAGATAAACATGGATTTTAGAGCAGGACTCTCCAGATTGGTTAGGATATTAGTAAGAGCAGATCGTAGAGCAGGATTCTCTAGATCAATCAACTGTCAGTATCCTATGGGGAAGTGCATTTACGACTTATGTAAAAAGGAATAGTGTGTATTCTGAACACTTGACAGAAGGCAACGTAAGTAGTTATCAGACCAACCCCTCGGTAGCTGTCACCCATAGTATTTTATAAATAGAACACTGAATTGAAGTGACGTCGAGTTCACTCGCATTAGGTCTCTTTCTAATATGCCCTCGCTTTCTTGCAAATGTGTAACTGCATCCCTCTGACAGTTAAAACAGAAAGTAACTTTTTTTCGTGGGGAATGTATTGAATCGAGCATTTAGTTTTCTTTTACGAAATAGTGCTACATTTGTGCTGTCATTCAATCCTTTGTTACTAATGTTTTTTCACGTGAAAAAGTGGAAGCCTGAGGCGAGTAATTTTGTGATGTCATAAGTTGCTCAGAAGTGCTACTATGCTTCTCTTCCTGATCTGGCATTAATAGAAGGAACTGAGGTACTTGCCTTAAGGAATTCTGTCTCATTTATGAAACAACGGGTGATGTAGTGGATTTGTTGAGGGTATTGAAGCCATGTATTTGACACATGAAAGTGAATCTGAAAGGGATACTTTCATAAACCTATAATGTTTATAATAATACATATCTGTAAAAAATACTCGCATGCATGCTTAGGTTTCTTTGCAAAGTAGTCCTCTTCAGTTAATAAAACGTCTTTGCTTTAAATCCTTGACATTGTCAATACGCATATGGCATGACAAACAGTAGAATCATTGTTGTGCTCCAAACTATATGGATCTGTCAAGTTGTTTCCACCTGTTCTATCTTTTTACTGCCAAATATTTAAGTTTAGCCTCTAACAGCAACGATCGAGCATAATCTGAATTATTGTAGCTTCATTACAACTAACAGAATTAGGCGGTTTGTGTTGCATAATATTCACCATACTCTTCAACATACTTTTAATCTGAAACTAAGACATGGGGCCTTTTAGTGAAAAATTAGAAACAATTTAGATTAATTTTGCCTCTTATACATACAAATCATATGAACAATTTTACATAACTATAAGGGGCATTTTGTCTATAACATACACCCAGGGGTTCCAGACATATGTTGCCCAGATCGCTCTAAGAATATGGTGAGAGGGGCCAAAAGGATTAAAAGTGGACATATTAGCTTTTTTTGGTAGTATTTTACTCCGACAATGCTTTATTTTGATATCTCTTAATACCTACTTTCCTTGTAATTTATACTTCAAATTCATTCATACCCCCATGATTCTTAATAGACGACATGAGTCGTAGAGATCTGACTTTTTTCCACTGCTTTATCTCTTTTAAGACAGGCCTTGATGCTTATTATAATCGTAGTTTCTTATTTCTAACATGCACTTTGAATCTTGTAGTATTATTTGAAGTAAGATGATTCCGTCCTTTTGATTTTGTTAACTTTTAAATCTGTACAAGTTGTAGTGTTGTCAAAATACAAAGGAGATCTACCCTTACAGTGGTCTCCATTAAAACCTCCCTGCATCACTTAAGAGTAGATTTTAATGCTGTAAATATGGCCCCCATCATTTGTATCATATAGGTAGCACAATGTTATTACGTCATTGGTAGACAATAAATGATGGAATAGCTGGGCGACTTTTACATATTGTCTGTCTCCAAATAAACGGTGGAGGAAGTCTCTATTTTTTCTGAATGTTTGTTTCTGAATGTTGGCAACTAGCATTTGTGGAGCGTTTTCTCCATTTCATTGGGTTTATTGACACTTTCCTGAGCAACTTTGTAAAAAAGTGGAGGGGCAATAAAAATCTGTCTTGGGTCCTTTTTTCTATGTTCTTTGAATATTTTCTACACTTTCATTTCTACGCAAGATTACTTATCATTTGTGTCGTTTAGCTGCTAACAATAAGATAGCAGTATAATCGCCCAATTCGAGTTATCTTGGAGTGTTGACAACATGATAGGCATGAAAATCCTCAAGGCTCAACTTGATTAATATTTCAATTGAGGTGCATTTTTATGACGCATTGGAGAAATGTTACAGAAATGAAAAACTAATGAATTGCTTGGATAAAAAGTGGATTACTGTTAATGTTGAGGAGATTGATGGTGAAGGTAAGAATCAAATAAATCACTTACTTAAGAATTCATAAGAAGTTTAATGAAGAGGGTGCAGATAAAACTAGAGAAAGTTATTATTATATGGTTTAATAATGTCTAGTATATTTTATTGCATTTTGTCCATTAAACAGTATCTCTACTTTCAAGGTATTTACAGGTAGAATAAAATCTATTGTTAAAAGGTTATAATCAGAAACAATTCCCTGGGCTAGTGAACCCGTGTAGTGACGCCATGGAGAGTGGGATCGTTTTGAAAGTAACGGCACCCACTCTTTTTGTAAAAAATAAACAAGTACGAACAACAGGAAGGGCGAGCATTTCAAAAATCCCCCAAATTTGCTGCAGTCATGGCACCAAGAGGAGATATTGAAAATTATCATAATAGTGGAGTTGATACAGAAGACATGAAATCTATTGATAGCAGCAGTGCAAGACGTTTTTATAAAAAATTTATCAGTCTTGCAAAGACCTACATGTTGATGTCTTGTGGTGGTGGATAGAGAGCGAATGTGGCGACTATAGAAAAACCAGCTTACTGTCCCTTGATCACCGCAGCTCAGCCAGTGGCGCCACAGATTCCAAGACGGCAAAGGTTAAATGACGTATACTTAGTAATATAAGTATTCATTTTCGTCTTGAAAAGTTGAAAATGAATCAAACTTTTAATGATAAATGATCTACATTACTCACATCTGGTTTCATGAAGTTGCTTATTTATATATGTACTTTGATACTGTCTAGTTTTTGGGCTTTTTTCATTGTTATGATGACGGAGAGCAGTGCCGACTCAAAGGAAGGAGCAGATGGAGGGAAGTGCAATAGAAAACACACAAGGAAAAAGCGGGTTTAGAAATGTTAAAATTTTCACAGTACGAACTATGTCAAAGTTCTTGATACACAACATTGTACAACATTGTCTGTCTCTAGAAGTTTTTTTAATCATTTCAGGATTTTAACGAGTGATGTGACAACCGAGGGAGGATCTATGAACACGCTTTACCTTATCAGCGTGCATCTTGCAATTCGTCCAAATCTGACATCAAAATTAAGGGTAGACAATGCAGACAATATCCAATTCGAAAAACGTATTAACATATTTAAATTTAAGAGTACAGATAAAATCATGATAACATTCATTTTGTCAAACTACTTTGATATAAAACTACCGCAGTGTTTACTACAGTATACTCATTTACTCGAGCATTAGGTGATTTTGGTCAGATAGAGAGAATAATACTAGTGACTGCAATTTTACATTATTTAGGCTTTTGAAAGCACTGTATGGTTTCTTGAAAGATTTTGTCTGCTCATGTAAACTTCAGAAAGCATATTCTGCGCCATCGTAGCGCATCTGTAGATTGGCCTATATCCCCCCTCCCCAACACATGAATACACACACACCTACTGTAACGATGATAACAGTT
>JAAAKL020012996.1:0-12712 GCA_010016065.2 Carybdea cf. marsupialis auct. non (Linnaeus, 1758)
CACAGTGGATGCCATTATCTATAAGACAAAATATTATTGGTAAATTAAAGAGTAAAGTTTAGTGTTAGTAGTTGAAATACATCTACTTTATTCTTGATACTAACAGTAAACTGGAGTGCCTTATTTATGGAGCGTTTCACACATTTTTGTTTCGTTTTGTATAGCATGTCAACTGTTATGATAGCTCTAAACTGCATTGAAAAAATGGTAGTCCAAAATGGTTATAATTTTTCTTTACAGCAAGCTCTTGTTGAAGCATTGAGAATGGAACGCGCTATCAAAGAAGCATTGGGTGGAATGAACTTATCATTTTGTCATCATGAAGACTATGGATACTTGAATTCCGACTTGGGCCATCTTGGAATGGCAATGGTGATAAAGATACAAATGACTATTCCTTTGTTTCAGGAGGTAAGCAAATTGCGAAAAAGAGTAGAGAATATGAACTGTGTTGTTCCTCTCTTTAACAGTTCATGTTACTCCTGCTTATATCATCGTAATACATTTCATGTATGCTAGATTCTTCTGAAGTCCTTTCCTTAAGAAAAGTACTCAAAGGAGACCATCGGGCAGAACATTATGATTTAGATCATACAGTAGATTTGCAACGGTAGGCAACTCTAACTCTATAAATGTTTTGCTCAAATAAATCTCAGGAAAACTAAACTGAAGATTTTGAGGTACATGATGCATCAGAAAGAGATGCTGTGAGGTTACATTTGATGGAGGGAGATCACAAATAGTTGCTATGTGTGAACTCAATACGCTGCATCAAATTATTATTGGATGGGGTCTTTTAGTCAAGAGAATTAGTTGCGCAATACTATAATGACGTAATGCTAAGATGCTAACGTTATTTGATGCAGCCAAGTAATCTTCTATCCCCCACACTACAACTACACTGTCCGTTTCTGCTTAATAACAATAGTATAATCATTTGTAATATGTCTTAATGCCCTAAGTTCTGAAATGGTGATGTTACTCTAATTATATCGATTGGCTGAAATGGAAAACAACTCATTATATTTATATATATAATAGCAGGATATAATTAATTGCAGGATCTGCGACTTTTTCAATTATGTGTATATATATATATATATATATATATATACATTTTTTTTAATGAGCAAATACCTTTAAAAATTATTTTGTAACTTAAAGTAAGGTTAACAACCTGGTTGGACTGTATTAATAGTTGCAATAGGTGGCCTGTATTAAGTTTCAGAAGAATATATTTGACATGAAACCTTTTCTTTAGGGTATAGAATAAAGGTTACATGATAGTACATTGGACTATCCCATCGGCCCCTCATTGAATCTTCCTATGATGAAGAGTTCTTTCAATTATTATGAAAACATGCCATCTCTTTTCTCTTTCATTTTAAGCATCCCTTCTTTGATGAATTCTTGCAACACTTTGCATTGAGGAAATCGTATTACGGTGAGTATAGAGCTCCTTGTTTCTTATATATTCCGGAGGAAGACGTAGAGCTGCCCTTGCTTTGAAAGTATTGGAGGATATAATTTAGGTTTACCATGGCCATTGTAGCTCGCAATTAACCAAGCAAAATGAAGGTGCCACATGACATAAATAGAAATGTCATTACCAGGCCCTTTTTGCTTCATTAATTGCGTTTGTCCGACGAAATGCTTGTTTTTTACTGAACCTAAACTATGAATTAATGTGATGGTTTGAGTGACTAGAAGATATCTACATGGTTCCTAAAGCTTTCACTTAAGCTTAGCAGGTAACAACAATGTCATAGATTACTTTTACGTTACCTGCAAACAAAGCTTGGTAGCTACCATGTAATCTCAGATGTTTTTAAGAAAATCTATCCAGCTAATAACACGGTAGCTAGCCACATGCAGCATGTTTCCAAGAAGCATCGTGTGCTTTACAAAACTGCTAGTTTGCTATAAATACCGTATTTCCTCTGTTTAACTCCGCCCTCTGATAGACGCCGCATCATGAAAAGTGATGAAACAGACCAATTTTGGAACTTTCACTTTCTACAAGAACTAATGAGGTTTACATCGTGCGAGATTATATTTACTTGTAATGTTCAGATTTGTCACACAATATTTTTGTTACGTTTTTTAAAAGATTATTTGTTTTACCTAATTAGTCATTTTATAATAAATGCCGCACTCTGAGAAACACCGCCCCCTAATAAACGTCTCACCTAAAACTTTTACTTTTAGATAACCACAGCGGCGTTTATTAGAGGAAATACGGTAGCCTGGCTGCAGGCTACTGTAGCGTCAAGATGAGAACAATTCTAATTCTAAGCTATGGTACTTTTCAATGAACCAACCATGATGAACGTCAGTTATAAAATGACGTAAACCAAAACATCGTTGTCATGCCCTCAGTGACCGTACCTAGAAAACACCGTACTTGTTTTGAAATGGAAAATAGCTGTAAAATGATCTGATTGGTTGAGTAGCTAGAAAATGCTTCAAAATAACGCGTTTTGAAGCTTGGTAGGAAGCAGCATGCTTCTCATACTATTGTTAGAAGTTTGCTGTAATTGTAGCTCGTTGCCTGGTTACGGTAGCCTAGTGTATCGTCAGCTTTATAAACACTGACAGTCTAATGTCTAGGTCATTTACAAAGTATCCTTACGGAATTTTTCGTTAATGGTATTTAGGAGTACAACTGGCTAAGTTCTCGCAATTTTTACATGTACTTCATGATATTGTAACCCTTCACGCCTGTAGCACTAATAAAACATTCTCCTAATATAACAATCTATCCATCGTAATCCGTCATAAACACGAATTCTCTTGCGTCTTCAGAGAGGAAAGAATTGAAACTGAGAGCCAATTTTTTTACGAGTAGAGTAACAAAGTTCTCAAGAAATTCCTCAGCGTTGGTGATCTAGTCGTGACATGTATACTCCCCAAATGTCAATAGATTTAAATCTTCGAAATAAGTAAAGTAGAAAAATTCCTTCTCCAGAAAAAGGAGGCACGTTTCGAGCGGTTCAGTCTAGAGGCGACTTTAAAGCACAAAATCTGATTACTGCAGGCATCCTTCCTGGTCTATATATGTAACTCAAATTTACAAAGGAGATGCAAAAGAAGAGAATAAATCAACGTAAGCCTATGTGTGTATTGCGCTAACGGTACATTGTAATATAGACTATTAGAATATCATCTTGATCAATAGGCTGCCATCTAGTACAGATTACGTAAATCGACTCCCTCTGCCCGTATTCTTCGTTGTTCCTTTCTTGACAGCCCTGATTCTTTTTAGTAGCCTTCTTGAACAGACCTCTATCAATTTATTCCGGACTTCTAAGAACCTGTTTCTTTTACCTAAGTGTGACGTCGATTAGAACACTACTGGCCTCCGCATTGTCATCTACCTACAATATCTTCATAAATACTCCATTGTTTTATGCTGGTATATTATCACCTTCTAATTTCATCGTTATTATGAGATGTCAATATTTTTATTTAATGTAGGACGGAAGAAAGGTCGCACCTTTAAAATTTTGGAGCTAGAGAGTACTTTGCAATTTGGCATCTCAGAGGTATGTATGTATTGCAATGCATACCGTTTTCTGTTGAAAATGATGGCACTCCTTGACATTTAAGACTCGTATTATGGAAGGGATATTTATTATCTAATAATGATGAATTCTATTCTTTCAGAGTACATACGATATCCCACAAAAAAAGAAAAACAAGGATACTAGATAACTTTTACTCGCCCTCAAGGGCATATTAATGTTTAATCGTTAGATCCATGACAACTTTAAATGGAAGGATGTCTTAGAATATAACGAAATGTTGTAAAATCAAATTTCCCCCACAAAACTTGTCGCATATAACTTACTGCTTTTTTGTCATCTAAATATCTCTCATCATTTAGGTGAGGATAAGAAATTATTTAGAAGACAAAATGATTACAAAAACTCGTCATTCTGTTTAAGATTAGATCATATAAAAAGTGGTGTAACATTAAATTATGAAATCCTTCGCTCCATTGTTGATTCTGTAATGGGATACAATTCATAAAAGTTTGTTTATGGTACAAAACAGTGAGAATAGCAAGAAAAATCGAAACCAGTTTTGTACTTAAAAGCTTTCTCAGTCTGGCACTCCTCAGAGCACAAAAGCGTCAGAATAGAACACGAAAAGGATTGCAAGGAAACTAATACCCAACTGTGTTTTCAATGTAGCCAATCAGAACCCTGACTGCCACATTGGCGGTGTTTTGGACCAATCAGTGTACGTAGCACTACGTAACAAACCATGTATAACTATGTAGTACTCAGTTCTTACCATTACTAGAGTAAAAAAAATATAGAAATGTAAGTAAGGGGAATGCAATGTCCAGCCAGAAAAAAACCAACCCAAAGTCAGATTACGTTAAGAAGCTTTTGATTGTATTTTTCTTTGCACACAAATTTATAGCATCTAAATTTAGATACCAATGATTTATTTCGTGTTCTGATCTGTTTTCTGTTAGATTGAGAGTATGAAAAGTGTTTATGACGCAGCAGACAGAATGATAAAAATAGAGAGATTGCTGGAAAATGATGAAGACTTTGCGCAAGTACTGCCTGACTCTCTTAAAGAAATATACAACAGGACGCACGGGATATCAACAGAAAATGCTCAAGAAGCATCTGAGGGTGAGCGTGTTTCACAAGATAGATCTGAGGCCACGACTGTTGTAGGACACATTAACCATACATCAGAACCGATGGCCGATGCTGATGACAGAAATTGCTCAGAGCAAACTGTTTCCAGGCAGGGTCATGTAAATATTCCAGATGCAACGGACGATAGCACCCCCACGGCGAATGAGACATCACTTGAGAATCACACAAGAAGAAATAGTAACAGCCAAAGCGGAAGTAATAATCAACAAATGTGCCGGCAGCTAACCTATGCAAATGTTGTTGCACGTTCACGTCCATTGCCTACAAGCGCTAGAAGGCTTCGTTTTGGCGATGGTCAACACTGTTCTGTTGACCAGGCATGTCAACTTAGTTGCCACCGCAGAGACGATGCCAGACAAAGCTCTACGCAGCACCATTACGGAAGTAATCTTGCGGAAAGAGTAGGAGTAAATAATAACAAAGAAAGCCGAATTTCTGCAGGAGCTCAAAGGCATTCAAGTGATCCATATCAACAAAACGATCATCATGGCGCTGATGAATCTCTCTCACAGCAAAGAGACAGACCTGGTACCGATGGTGCTCGTTTTATTAATAGCAACGGAACATGCAGAATATGGAGGAGCCAATTAAAACGCCAATTGCAAGCCTTGACGGCATCATCGCCAAAACGAGGCTGATTGTTTGTTGACAACTGCACATGGTTGTTTAACTTCATGGAAATGATTAAAACAATAATTTAACAGTTTGACTGTAATTGAAAGTCTTAATTGAAATGAAAAATTAATCTAAGCAAAGAATGCTTACTAATGTATAGGCGCTTTGAATGTTTTAATTTAATCAAGTAAGACGTCATTGAGAACATGTTATTGAGAACTGTATGCAGCAAAAGTAAATCTACTATGAAAATGTAATGTTTAAAGATTGAATGCCTGGATGTTCATAGGCAAAATTTACCCGGTTTTGTTATTTTTGGGGGTTTTTTCGTCTATTTAATGTATTGGATATGACTGCGGCTTGCGTCAGGTTTTCACCAAACTATGAATTCTGTTAGTAAGTTATGAAGAACCAAAAAATTCGTGTCATCATGGAACCCTCTTACAAATTTTGATGTTTTTAATAAAAAGGACTATGAAACAATATATTCAAACTAATTCACCTCAGATTGAATCCCTGGAGAATAACAGAGAGGAAGAGAGAGAGTTCCTAACTGACATGGAAATACACTTTAGAGAAGAAGAAGAAGGAGAAAAAAAGAAGAGAGGGAAGGGAAGTCGTGGAGACCAGCGAAAGACAGAGCCTACTGGCTGAGAGTCTTCGGAAAAGTTTAGTGTCCTCTAAAATAATGATAAGTAGCTAATAGGCTGGAAACGCTACAGTACTCCAGGCGTCCCAATACAGGAGGGGGGAGAGGGAGACACTCAATAAATTTTGGCTTTTTGTTGACCCCTCTGCAGCATTTTATTGCCCAATATAGAATTTTTGTATTCTCCAAAATTTTAGTCCCTCCTTTGACCTAATCATTAAAACATTACAACTTGCACCGAAATAGTTAAAGGTCCACGTATACTTAAAACACCAGGGTGTAGGCTTGTAGAAAAGTTGTGAAAAGACGATGCACAGATACTTGAGCAAACCCTACCATGAAAAGAAGTAAATAAACAAGCATATTGAGAATCCCCCTCAAAACTGATTACACGCTATCTACTTGTCCAGCCATAGCAGATGTATTCATAGTTGGTCTACATTATCAGCCTTGACTTTAAAAAATCTCCATAACCGTTTGAAACGTCTTTAATTACGTCACAAACAGCTTATTTTGCCTTGTTGGCAATGCATGTTAGAAAAGCCCAAACACCTTTCCACGATATTGGCAACTTTGCCAAGGCGTACTATGACACTCAACTGAGCTTTAGGTGGAATATCTGTCATTTTATCTTCTTGAATGCTCAAAAAGAAACCCTCTCCAATACATTAATCATCGGTGTCTCCAATAAGATCATCTAGGCATTCTATTTGAAACTTTTGGAAGGACACGTATAATAACAGCGTGCTCCTCCACCCCCCCCCCCCTTCCGTGCACTATTTCCGAGTTCCTCTAAAGACGACGTTCAAACACAAAACTCAAGTAAAATTCTCCATAATTTTGCCTGTTTCAAGTGTTCGGGTAATCATCGTGTCCTGTAGATGGAAACTTCTGGCTGCTTAAATATTGTACAGCTTCTGTGGGCGTCCTAAGAATTTGACGGTTCTTCGTTTCCTTGTCCTTATTTCGTTCAAATGCCTATCTTCTTGGCACAGACATCATATAGTCTTGGTCATGCTCGGAAACATTACCAATGGTTTTCCATGATTTGCAGGCTTGAAAGTAACTGCAGGATCTTTTATGAATTCGGAAGCCATATACAAAATTGTTCCTGTTCTTGTAGCCTCTCTATGCATGGTTTAAATGAGAAGCAAGGCAAAAAGAAAAGGCCAATTGAGACGTCTATTACCACATAAATAATCCTTTTATTATAATACAAGCTTTGAAACGTTCGAGACCTTATTTAAGTTGTAATTCTGGAGTTTGTGTATCTTCTATTCTTGTTCCTCAAATCTTAATAATGCGAAAGAGTTCTTAAGCAATGAGTGTACGAGGTCTATTCTTTGAGCATCTGCTGTTATGACGATCTGAAAACCTGACAATTCAGTATGACGTCAACAAACTCGTGTCTGAGCTCATCCGCACAAGCTCTTCCAGACGCCAGGACGCAGGCACATTATTGCGTAACCCTTTGTTATTGTCGTGGCATAAAACGTGAACACGATAAACGTTGTAATAAGAATCAAAGACCACTGATAAAGAGTTTACAGTTACTGAAAGCCAAGAACTTCTGTCATTCAGATACGGGGTTTGAAATTTGTAATCGCATTTTTGTTAACATGTTAGCGCATTTCAAAGTGAATTATACTGTTTTTGAAAGTTTTGAGATTTGTTGGTGATTACAAATTGATGTATCCTTAGTCTTGTGGTCTCTTTTGTTGGTGATTTTAAGGTCGTGGGCGCCACGACCAGCACGATCCTTAGATTCGTCTCTGAGACCAAATTACGCAAAATTCGATTTTCAAATCAAGGAAAGGCTCAAAATCAACGTTGAAGCGTTGCTATAAATGACTTCTTAATTCTAGCAAATAACTAAAGTTGCGTCGTTCATTTGCAATCGTGAAGGAAAAAGTAATCTAGGCTTAAGACTTTTTGGAAGATACGATTGTTTACTTGGTCCATGTCTTAACTTTGAGCCTCCTTTTGATTTAGCTTAAAATGCTCCAATGCTGTAAGTGGGTACGGAATAGTGGCAGCACGTCTGACCACTTTAGTCAAGTGGTTTTGATGGTACCGAAAATCTCCTTTAGATAAATTATAGCCACCTAGCATGTAAGGTAATGTAGTATTTACGGCGAAGAGCTATTCCTTCGCTACAACCTAATGATTTACCCAATCAATATAAAAAGGTAATACTTGCGTAATTTACCATACGGAGGAATTTCTCATTCTTTCATAGGTACATAATGATGGGAGTTTTTACTTGCAGATTTATAAGGGTATCAATCATTTAGGCTCTTTATATAAAATGCAGTTAAATGATCGCAATTATAACACCCTTGGTTTTGGTATCAGGAGTTTACAGGCTATGGTCTGAGCCTATAACAGCTAAAGGTACAAAAATTATTGGATATTATTGTAAGAAATGTTTTGGTTCAATTTCCTGACACAAGGGACATTGCTATTTCAAATTAAGAACCTCACTCGCCCTCGACCAACCTACTCGTAATTTATTCAAAAAGTCATCAAAACGGAAAAGGCGGTCTTGTGAAGAGCAAAAATTACGCGTTTGTCAAAAACGTGCTTGTGCCCTTAACATATTCCTGACCATATCCTCTGGACAATATATAATTTAGACAATTTCTTGCCCAAAATGCTTCATGATTATACCGCAGAGAGTACATACCTGTCTTCTTACTACTCTTAGCTTTTTCTTTCTTCTGCTGACCTTTTTTTCTTCGTTTGCCCCATTGTGCCATTTTACTTGCACTTCCAAAGGCCTTATGTTGCTAGTTCTGGGTTTATTTGTCAGTTACCTTCATAAATGCTTCAATTTACTCTTCCACTTTAACAGGCTGATTTTCGTAAAATCCAAAACCAATTTCGCAGAATATGAACGGAGTAGACAAAGCTGTAGTGCTTGATGGAAGGAGGTTACACTGGACTTTGATATTATGCAAAAAACTGCCTCAGGTCACAACTCTTAGGAGGTAAAGGTTTTCTAAGCCCATCAAATGACTTTAAATTTCATTCTGTCTCCTTAAGGCTGTTCTCGTGATATATTCGCTATTGTTAACTATATCTAGACTAGCGGGTCTAGTAGGTCCGCGGCTCGTGATGTTCTATGATATCTCATAAACAATTTGCGCATCTTCTCTACACTTTCTGACTTTTCCTCAAATATATTCTCAAGTATTTTCCAAATAAAATTTTAAAATTTTCCATACATGACATCATGATTACCCGCACGGAGAGGGATCCAACTCGATATCTACATGTAAAAGCAATTTTGACTAAATCTGGCCTTTTGCCACAAACAAGGTGATTTGCATGTAAAACAACTCCTTACACACAATTCTATGTTTACTCTCTTTTAAATCTAAGAAATCAAGCTTCTTTTCGCTTTTGCAATTTAATGCTAAAGTCATTACCTCCAATTTCGAAAACAAACGTTACTTTCTTTAGCTAATAGACGAATAAACATACCAGAAAAATTTGATATGTAAACAACAGATGTCTACAGAGTTATTAGCATTGAAGTAGCAGTGGGACTACTATTTCCCCCCTCTTGCAAATTTAAAAATAAGCGTCCGGATTTATTTAAGGTTATCTAGCTCCTTTTGTAAGACTTGTCATCAAATCCACACCCCCCACTTCTGAACTAACAGAGAACAACGGGTGCATGGACATTAAACGGAGTGCAAGTAATTCAATGGTTACTTTATGCTGACGAACTTGTCCTGTGTTGCAATAACGTAAAAGAAGTGGAAAAGATATTGTCAATTCTGAATAAACCGTGTCACCGCTTTGGTCTCAATATGTCCTTCGCATAGACCAAAACACAAGTGTTTAACAATAAAGATCTTGCAAGAGAGACATCACTGGTGCAAATAGATTGGGAAATAATAGAAATTGTAGCTGAGTTTACGTATCTTGGTGAAATCTTCAGCAACAGAAACCAGGAAACTTCACCGAACTTCGTGTATCCAAAGCTGTTGGAAACTTTAATGAATGCAACAGGTCTTGACAGACAAAAGTAAGGATGACAACAAGGACAAAACTGCTAGAATCTTGTGTCAGAACTCACCTGACACACGGCATACAGGCGTGGTACTTAAAGGAAGAGTTTGTAAGAAAACTAGAAAGTTACTGGATGGATTACAAAGGCAGATGGTGAAAGGTGGATGGAGGCGTATGTCTACCCCAGAGGATGCTGAAGGCACTGAATACAAATTGCGTTACGCAAACAATGTCATCCTTCAAGTACCAAAATATAGAAGACTTCGAGATATTATTCAGACCCAATATTTAAGATGTATTGCACATGTATGTAGATTTCAAAACGAAATGATAACAAAGAAGATGTTTTTGCAAAATGAATGCGAAAACACTACCGGGACCCTTAGATAAACATCTAAGACTCAATTGAGCAAACAAAGAGAACAAAACAAAAGAGAACTGGCTTCGATGCATTGATCTTAGAACAGTTAAGCTATGCAGCTCAATGGTGACATGTTTGTTGACGGAGGAGAACACAGTACAGTACCATCGTAGTTAAGAATAGGCAGCTTTGTCATTGCTCATTACTCTTTTTTCCTCTTCATGTCAGTGGGCAAGAGAAGATGGGGGTCAAGTGAAAGTGAGGCAATATCTTCGTGAAAAGGTTGTTTCTCACGACAAGCTTTGGTTTACTATTGGTGTTTCAGTAAAACTGTTGAGTTTATTGCTGTTTTTCTCCAGGATCAGTGTTGGTTTAGCACTGGCATTCCATAAAAATTTGCAACTTCACAACATTTTAGACCTACATTGATAGCGTCTATTCTCTCCAGAATTTCATACGTCAGAAGAATTTGACCTGTGACTGGATTTTTTTTGAAGGCTGGCTTCCCTATAGAGTTATGTAAACTCGACGTTTGTGGTTCTATGGTCCTCTCCCTGTTCTTTCCTATCCATTGATTTGTTAGTTTGCGAACAAATAGATCGATGTTCCAATCCGATAATGTCCAGCAATCTTTTGTTCTTGTCGGCAAGAGGCCATTTTGTTTTCATCTCGTTACCACGGCATGCTCTGTCTACAATATCACTCAAAACGAGATGTAGGTTCTTTTCGACATGGCGAACGAAGAAGCGAGGGAGCAATCAGCTGAGAAAGTGCAAAACCAGGATGATCTTACATTTAAGTCATTGGTAAGTTCTTAATTTAGCTTGATTAGTTACTGACATGTTATTTCCGCACGTTGAAGTCACTTTCTGGAGCTCTTCTCACGAGTTGCAAGCTACTAAATAGTAATGTTTATGTTGTCAAGTAACACGTTTTGACACAAAGGAAGGATGCTTTGTGGAAATTGTGCCATAGGCTTGATTTCTAACAGGAGTTAAAGCTGTTGCTATTAAAGTTTTCCCGTAGTTTGAAAATGTGTACCTAGTGGCATCGTTTTTTGAAGCCACTCTTATTATTGGTATGCTCTCATTGAAAGTAACCTACACGAGTACCGGTAATTTCTTATGCATGACATGTACAGAGGGCACCGAATTCCGAAGGCTTTCGACGTTATCTTGGAATTAAAAGTATTTCACTATTTTGTTAGGCCTATGCCCAAAATTTGAATATCAGAGAGTTGTAAATTGTGAAAGAAGAATAAATGATCAGCGTGCAAGCAATATCTGTTGCTAATATATATGCATCATAGAGCGTTTAAGACACCTTATTTTGTTGCTTTGTATGTTTGGTGTTTTCTAGTCACAGTGTCTGTTGGCTTTGTAAGCCATAAGTATGAAATTATAAATATTTGCTCCATGCAGCCAGAGTTACCTCCGTCTTTGAAGTGTGAAGTGACAAAATGGTTTGATGTCATCACACAACATGTCAACTAAAACATGGACTTCATTTCTTTATTCCTTTTCTACAAAGTTTACACTCAATTGGTAGTAGCTTGATTTATGAAAATGTATGAATAATATGCAGTGTAATGAATACAGCCAAATCAGCCAAGATTATTATAAGCTGTAGAAATGGGAGACCACTGTTGCATTTTTGGTTTTGAATAATTGGGTAATGAGTATCTGTACGTCCTGTGCTATAGAGGTGTGGAATTCTTGGCACTGATACTGTATTCTCCAATAATACACATGTCAGAGTATTTGCATAGCATGGTTGTACACAAGTAGCTTCACTTGCATTTAATGACACCAGACCAAACAGGCTTAATGGACAATAGGTCCACTTGTGCATAATAGCAAAACTGAAAGGTACTATGTGCATGGCAACAATTTCATATTCATTACTGATATTTCTAATATTTGCAAAAATTTTCAATCTTCCAATAAAGAGGACTCATGTCTTCTTTTATCATTTATTGATATGGTTTATCCGTTAGGCCCATTCTATGCAGTGCTCTTTGTTAATTTTTGTGTTGGTAACAGCTGTAGCAGTGCTTTGGAAAATGTTTTCTTGTGTAATAGCAGTATGAAGATTGTCCTGGAATCAGTGTCAATTTTTTGAGATTAAAGAGTTGAGGTCATTGTGGTATACTTTCTATTGCAAATTTCTACAAACTTTGTTTAATTGTTTAATGCCTTTTTCCTTGTTCTGAAATTACAGCCTCTTAGTGTTCTGAGAGCATTGACACGTTCATAATCCAATGATGTAGAATGATTAACATATAATAAATATATATATAGTTATATATAACATAAAAAAACAACTTCAGGTTTGAAGCAAGCTTTCGGATTTTCAATCCTTCTTCAGGCTCCTAACTATATAACT
>JAAAKL020012997.1:0-12711 GCA_010016065.2 Carybdea cf. marsupialis auct. non (Linnaeus, 1758)
CTCATCCTCCACGGGCTCCTCTTCGGCAGGCTCATCCTCCACGGGCTCCTCTTCGGCAGGCTCATCCTCCACGGGCTCCTCTTCGGCAGGCTCATCCTCCACGGGCTCCTCTTCGGCAGGCTCATCCTCCACGGGCTTCTCTTCGGCAGGCTCATCCTCCACGGGCTCTTCTGAGGCAGGCTCATCCTCCACGGGCTCCTCTTCTGCAGGCTCGTCCTTGAAAGGCTCCTCTGCGGCAGTTTCATTCTCTACAGGTTCCTCTTTTCCCTCTTCTACAGGCTCGTCCTCTGTGGGCTCTTCTTTTTCTGCCGTTTCATCTTCCTTAGGTTCTTCTGCGGAATCTTCATCCTCCAGAGGTTCTTCTTCATCTTCTACAGGTTCCTCCTCATCTTCTACAGGCTCATCTTCATCTTCAAATTCTGGAAATTCAGAATCATCTTCAGGGAGTGCTTCTTCTGTGCTATCGTCCTCTTCAGTCTCTTCCGGCTCAGAGTCTGCGGCAACAGGCTCTTGCTTCGGATCGGCAACAGCGGTTTCCTTTACTTCTTTCTCTGTGATGTAAAATAACAAATATATCATTTCACAAAACATCAACTAAATAAATACAAGTTAGCAATTACAAGACTGCAATGCTCTAAGTCAGTTTTGCGAAGTTGGTATAGAAGCGAAAATGTCAGCTTTCCCACAATCACAAACCATTGCTAACCACTGGAGCAGTTGCTATCAAAGAGAAAACCATGAGAACTCAACAAATATGACCTTAGGATCCAAACGCTGCAGATATCGATAGCAAAATTTTTCCAACACGAGTGTATTGCTTAACTAAATCATGCCTATCGTTTACCTAACTGAGCTTCACAAGAAAAGTGTAAACAACTCAAATCGATAAATATCAACCTAGCTAGAGGCATTCAAGTTAGGTAATCGATAACCTCTGCTCACCTTTGGCTTCTTTGAGAGGAGCTGCAAATGATACGGCACATAATGCAAGCAGTACAACTAAAGTGATCTTCATGTTATCAAGTAAGTGAGGTGACTTCTTCCCGTTCTAAAACTTCACGTATTTCTAATCTTTCGTTGCAAGCAGCGATCGACGAACTGCAGTAAATTGATCGTAGCACACATTAAGTATTCTTTCAATGGGCATCAGCAGAGTAACATGATTGGACAATTTCGATAAAGGTACGTTTTCACATGATATCATAATAGGAATAAATAGCTATGATTGGGTAAGTAAATCAACCGTGCTAATTATCAGGACGATTTCAATAGTTCTGCAAGACATCACCACCCTATAGCCAACCAATCAAAAGTAGAGACTCCTTTTATCAATCACGTCTAATACAGACAGAGTCGGTGGATAAGGGGGCAATAAAAAATATGCGCTACAGTGGAGGGGGAGGCTATCCAAGTAAAGCCATGTTTCCTGGCTGCTGATGGCACATATCACTCTTGATGGGTGGATTTACAATTTAAAACTGCTCTTTTTCAGTTGCTATTAACTTTAATAAAAGTGGTAAGAAATATTTTTTACCTAGATTGTAAAAGTCAAGTACCTTTCAAGGATAAATGTATGCACTGCAGTTTCTTAAGGAACATGAATTTTCTTGGAACCGCTTCCTGAAGACGAACGTAACTGGTAATACTGAAGCATTCGAGGGGGGAGGGATGATTTTGTTTAAACATGACCATCGGCACATTAAAATTACGGGTTGCCAAATATTTTCTAATGATCTTCTTGAGGTAGAGAACTTCCGTGAACATTTTGTCGTCGTCTTTGTGAGGGCTTGTGAGTTGTTTTGTTCAGTACATCTCAAAATCTGTGCTAACTATCATGCTCATCGCTCTTGGCATTTACATTAGAGAGAGGTATGATGACCTTCTCTCAATAAATTCTGGAGGGAATATCTGTTCTCCGAGAACAAGTATATACTTTCTCCCTGACATGTCGCGCGAACTCTCAGTTACCAGCACTTTTTTATCGATATAAGCTCTCTTAATAGACGTATTACGCGACAGAAACGAACTTCACATGGAGTTCCAATGACGAGTAAACTTGATTTGAGACCTGGGCCATGTAAGAGAACTTCTGAATTGAAGCCGGCAAGTGCAACGTGACCATCCCGGGGACCTTTCTCTTCTCTTTGCAATGGCTTACTTCTACAGTAAAAATATGATTTTGTTTACTTCTTCCGCTAGGCAAAAGAACTCGTGAATTATATGAGAAATTTCCTGCCATAAAGTCCCCCACACGTACGTCAATTATGGTTTCAGGTTGACTAATGCGGAAGAATCTAGGAATATAACACAAAAATTGCTATAATCAAAGACGACACAAAGGATTTTACCCAGTTTCCTTTACGTGTGAATGGCACTTCATTTTAGAACTGGAAGGTAAAGCCACGAGGTATTAGTTCCATGGGCTCTAGAAACCTGTAGCGCAAGAACGGCTTATAAATATAGTAAGAAAGTATTTTGACTCACCAGTCCAGAATGGATACTTGCAATAAGAATAAGATCAATTTACGTTTTCATGTTTATCATGTTGCTCTCCTCCATAACTCTACAACTCGAAAAAAACTAACTTTTGAATAACAAAACAAAAGTAACGTGCTAACGACGTTTGTCATATTGTTGCTGATAATCGTTAGCAAACACAAACACAATAGTCACTACAAACCCTTCACTGCATGTTTGGCTACGGTCCTTCATTTGGGGGCTCAAAAACTATATTTTTTACTCTATCTCCATTTTATCTTAATATTTATCTTTCTTAAATAGACTGTCCGTGTACTATTTTTTGAAGTGCAAAAAGGAGAATAAAAGTGATTAGAATTTGTGACTTTGAAATTGTGAATTGGAATTATGACCCATCCATGATTTCGCTGATATTCGAGGGCTCCCGGACTATACACTATGAACACTGTTGGAAGATATTAAGTGAGGCATCCAGTCAAACTAAGGTGCTTCAATTTATTATCGTCGAATGTTAGGGGCTTGACATTCTTTTCATGTCCACTAATTGCCTTAGATGGTGACAAGTATCGAATTTTTAAAATAAAGATATATTTGCTTATATATATTTGCAGACGAGTAAAACTTGACATCACACTGCTTTCCCGATGACTCGGATTTACTGCAAAGCCGTTACTGAGACACATCATGATATTAACATGACGGCTTAAAAGAACATAGGTAAAATCATGTCCTTGAGAGAAAACTTTCGCTCGCAATAAATCCGTTTGGACATTTATATATTGTTCTGTTATGCGTTTGTGAATCGTTTCCATAATACAACAATCAAATCTACTTCTCCGCTTGGTCCGAGCCTGAAAATGCTTGCTCAAACGATCTGGAATTTGTTCCTTTTCCCCAATGATTTAATACTTATCTAATGAGGCGATTCTCTTTTATGCAAGGCTATGTACTCATGCAGATGGTCACGTGTGGGCCTATAGTATTCTTGCGCTGAATTTCACCTGTTACATTTACAATGGTACACAACATTTTTTCGGTTAATCACAAGGGATTGAACTGCTTTATTGTCGAAATTCTCATGTCAATTATCCTCTTAATTTGTGACTGGAAAACAAGTGTATGGTTCTCGCTTCAATTCTGGTTGTTGAAAGGCAACATAAAAGGAAACTTATTCTTAGTATTATGTGCGGTGGGCGTGTTTTTGTGGTCTACAACTTTCAAATTTGTGAACTATTTGATAGCGCTGCCAATTAGATGCCGTGATGCATTATCTGGCAACCCTCTTGTAAGGCTCTGACATTCTTCTAGGTATTATAGAGACGAGAGGATTTGATGATACAGATTTCATCCAGGTATCCGATCCCTCGTTTATCCGGACTTCGATTATCCAGTCTGCAGATTGAACATTATAATAAGACCCCCATATGTCACTATTGCAACAAGACGCCCCTATAAAATATGTCATTTCTACAAGCAACAAACACCGACCCGCAAACGGAGCAATTCAAAATCACTCAAGCACAATGAAAGTGTCGTCGGACCATAATTGGTCATGTACAAGTTCACTGAAAACTGGTTTTTATCAAATTCGTTGTATTTTTTGTGTTTTCGATCATCCGGACCACGTTTGTATTCCCGTGCGCCATACCGACTGGGTGATCGAATAACCACTGTACCAGAAAATATACTAGAAAAAAGTGAACTTTGTTATCACTGGGTCACCATACAGTTCAGTTGGTAGAGCAGCACGCCACGAATGTGTAGGTCCCGGTTTCGATCCCCGGTACTGACATTCTCACTTTTCACTAGTATCTCTTCAAACTTGCTATTATTCTGATCTACTTTTCCTATTGATAAAATAAAAAAGGAAAAAGAAAAATAGAAAATTCAAGGACAGGTCCTGGATTGATTTGTACATTAGCTCAATGGAAACATCAACCATCTGCTGATGCTTGAGGAATTTGCTGAAGGAGAGACATCACAGAGGGTACGTTAAAAACACAGGCATTTATCTGAGATATGCTGACGACTGATTATTATTTTACCACTGTGCAAGAATTCACAGGACATTTTAGGCAATTTCAACTAAGTAGAGATTACCATCGGATTTACGTTAGCAAAACAAATAGATGATGGACCTTACCTCCTATATGTGATATTGATAAAGAAAGGCAGTGAATTGATTTTTCTGGCAATTTTCGTACCAACAAAAGCGGTCTGTTTTATCGTTTGTCTGATCATAGCAACGACAAGAAAGGGTAATTATTATCGTTTCATCATACGTCTTGAGAATTTGCTCAGCAAAGAATTTCAAACAAGAGAATCAAACTTAAGGGTAACCATACAAACCATTTTTGTCATATACATGTTTGCACGTACCATGGACGCAAATTGCTGTAAGAATGTGGTGGGGACAAAAGGATTAAATGTGGACAATTTGACATTTCTGGGCCCAAAAGTTGGGGGATAAAGCAGTTGCAGCAGCTGTTGTTCCCCATCCTGAAAAGTGAAGGAACGAGTGCCCTCGTCTCCCCGCAGAATCTACACCCATAGCACGTACTACTTTATTTCAAATCCAAAAACTGTTATGATAGCTAAAAAGGATCAATCAGGAAACAGGACAGAAGGTCAAGCAAGTCATTTATGATTCCAAAAGACACATTGGTAGGAATATTACGAGGAGTGTTATAAAAGTAGGAATGCTAGTCGTGCTTTAAACTCCAATAGAGCAACTGACAGTAACATTAGTCATAACAACAGAGGTAACGTAATATCGCTAACTGCAACAAGAGAAACTAGATACGCAGAACCGGTACCAACAACAACTCACGAATCAGTAACATGTGAAATGTTAAGCTTTTAGTTCCAAAAAGTATTGAGATGCAAAATTTTACAAGCATAAAGTCAAACGTGAACATCAGATGAAGAACATGGAGTGTTAAAATACCACATGGTGAATGCAGTGAATATTAAATTGGCGCTACCAATCGGTTCTAAAGGTGAATGCATGAATGTAGATGTGCTTTAGCAAAAAGCAGCACAGAAGCCTCTCCCGTTTTTCACCGAAATCGTATTACTTAGATAAAAACTAGTCATGTATATAACTACAAGAGAAAAAGGTAGTTATTTACGTACATTTCTCTTTTTGTTTGTGTTTCCCTTTAGTTGACGTGGCAGAAGCACAAAAAAGTCTAAAACTTGGGTCTCAGCTAGAAAAATTTATCATCTTTCATGTAATCTTGGTTCACGCAATAACGGCTCCCTATGAGTCTATTGTCTTTTTCACTGTAAATAAGAGCATACAAGAGCATGACCCAGGCTATAGTTCAAAGTATTGTTTCGAGTATCTTTTAGAGAATCTTGAGAATCTGATCACGCACGGAGAAATCTTGTATGGATTCTTGTAGATTTCTATGTATGACTGACTTTATTCTTACCGATTGGAACATCTAGTTACGGTAAAAGGAAATCATATCTCTTCGATATTTACTTTCTGTCATTGATTGGAATTCGGGCTAGAGCAAGCCTTCAGCATAGCTTCAATATGATTCAAGACTAGCATCCAAAAAGTTCACTACACTTGGATAAATCAATAAGTAAAGATAGGGTTGCCTCCGATGTGAGGGTATCAACACCGTGATAACCCAGTCACGTGCTAAGCAAGATAGCACATAAATTAGCTATTTGCGTCAATCTGATGTCTGCTAGATCCAAAAACTGGCAATAGTAACCAACATTTAGTATAATGTTGTATCCATCTTTGGAACAAAATGTACATAAATTTGACACCACCTACAGTTAGGAGTTATATAAACATGCTTCTTAAGAAATTTTACCAAGTTTTCAAACAATGAACGCATACTTTTCATTTCAAAAATGTGTTTACATGAAGACCGTGACAAAGGGAAGACTATATTCGAAAATGTACAAGAGATGAAAAGGGCTCTTTAATTTACTGCCATGGAATTCAGCTCTTCAATAGGCTTTGGCTAGAATGATGGACTTGATGGCAGTCCTTGTATGGTCACCTGACATGACGCAGAGGGCTTGGTCTCAGAAATTACGCAGAGTTCGATGTCGATTTCCAGCGTTAAAGTATTAAGAGATAATGTGGCGACTAGATAAATAGAGAAAATTATCAGCAAAGTTCACCTGGCTGGGGTGGTTGAACGGGAGCCACGAATGCACGATTTGGGGGTTCCAATCTCATTTGTTACATGTCTTCTATTTCTTTAGTATCTTTTCAATCAAGTACAGTTCTGTAAGCATTAAGAAACGTGGGTATGAAGTGATCCCATGTCGTATGGCATCTGCAAGCAATCATAAACAAATTATAAATTTAAATTTCCTATTTGCTTATTACAGCCTGGGCTTGAAAATCAAAAACGAGGCCACTGGTTTCCTTACTAGTTTACGCTAATCTCAGTATTGCTACTGGTTATCGACACCAAAAAAATTAATATTTGGAAAACTTGTGGAAAATCAACTCTTTACTGAATAACTCTTCAGCAATCAAGTGCTTATCCTTTTCCGTTTTCAGGCCATCTTTAATGTTTGTAGGTACGGTTTCTTCAATCGGCGGGATATCCAGGTTTATCTTGTTTTGCATATGCCAAACTTTGGCTTTGATGATTATAATTACATTGCTATTTTCATGTTGTTTTAATCATGTGATTGCTCAATATTCAAATGTATGATTAAAGTTTTTAATATTTAAAGTTATTTTAAAAAATAATTAGAGTTAGAATCAATCTGAAAAACAAGGTTTCAGGACCGTGAATTACAAAATGTAAACTTGGTGTCACAAGGTGACACCCTCCTTATAGTGCCTCCCAGCCAGTGCAGTGACCCACCCAGGCTCTTTCGACACGAAAAACAACAGGGCGTACCCAAGAAAAATACAAAGATTATTTTTTCTGACATTAAATAATGAGACCAAATCAACTCAAACAAAACAACAATACTAGAATAAATTACAGGGCCTGGATCGAGTGTCCATTGATGTAACAAGTGTTAAATTGATGTGGTAAAAAACAGAGACCATAAATGGGCATCCCTCTTGTTCCGCAGGTGTCTTTCATGATTCTATTTTCACTGCAATTTAGGAATCAATTACTTTTTTTGTCCAAGGTTGTAGAATTTATGGTAACACCTTTCAATGTTAAAATCTTTTATGTCACCTTTTCCCTTCGCAAGAGTTGCCCCTACTCGGTTATTGTATCCATACACAGGGGTCTGAAGCTCACATTACACATGCACAAATAGGACGTTGTTTATTTTTTTGTTGTTATCGACCTTTTTCAGCACACACCATAATTATTGAACATTATCATCGAAGTTTACTGATTTCCATATACGAGCAGCACAAAAATATACAAATGTGACATTGTAAAGTATAACACTGATATCTTGCAATACTAAACAAAATTCACTACAATATACTTTAACTATTTTATCATCATTACTTTAAAAAGTCATTTAGGTGAAAAGTGAAAAAAGGATTACTAATTTGTCTAGGTTCCCAATGCATAATTACAACACAATTTCCAAAGCCATTGTATTGCATTGTATTGTAGTAAGTGATAATCAATCATAAATATCCCAGTCTGATAACATATCTATTGTGTAAAACAAGTGATCACAATATTAGCCCCAAGGGGGCCTCCCTTCATTGTGCAAGGATACCACCACTGCTCCGTAGAGGATGAACGTGCATACCTGAAGTGTCAGTTTGGTTCTACTAATGAGGCTCAGAAGGTCACTTTGAACAATGTCTTTCTTGTCCCGGTCCGAACAGGAAACTAGTCCAGTCACGAATTTAAGATTAGTGGAAAACGTGAGGAGGCAAATTGAAGAAAAGTTGCCTACTGACAAGATGTAGTCTAGAAACTTGGGCATCCCCATTTGGAAATTCCCATGTACTACATAAACCTACCCTTCTAGTTTAGCATTTTATAGTTAAGCGGATTTTATTCGGTAACGAAAGGAAGGATTTTTCATTTTACATGATGTCAGACTGTTAAAAAGCACTTCATGAGCATAAAAGTCATCAAATGTACAGTAGAAATCTTTCTTTATTATGTGTTACACTTGACTGTTATTGATGTCTGCCCTTGTTAGAGTTTGCAAAAGCAAGTATCTAAAGGATTCCATCCGAACATGGCATAACTGCTTAATGAGTAGACAAAGATCTCTACCCATCCAAATAACTCACCGAGGAAGTTGTTGTCTCATTGATATGATTGGTGATACTTGTACAGAAGGCAAGATCCGATATCTATGACTACCCACCTCAGGAACTTCTGTTTCATACCATTCCATAAAAGCCTGTAATTCATCTCGTTGATAGAGACGATGAAGGGGCTTTCCCAGTTTCCTGTGGAGTGCCTCTATCTCAAGCGGAACAGCTCGCTGCCGATCGTCAGCACTGGCGAACATTGGTGTTTCAAGTTGGCTCTACGCACTGCACGGCGCTCGAGGATTAGTGAGTGTGTGTGTGTGTGTGTGCGTGTGTGTGTGTGTGTCTGTAATTTAAAAAGGATAAGGGAAATGATAAGAGGAACGATAAATCTAGTGCATTTAAAACTTATAGAGATGTATAACGTGCTAGGAGTTGTTAACCATAGCCTTGGTTTAGCTGCTGCGTTTTGGGTGCCAATGTATATGTAGTTAAAAGTAGTCAAAATTTAGTTGATAGGATCTTCATGACCGCTGTTAGAACAAAAACGCACTCATTGGCGGCCCCTGAGTGAAATGCACTCTCTACACCGATCATAAAATGTGTTTAAACGAAATTCCACTGTTTGGTTATCCAGTTGAAGTGGTTCCCTGTTCTAGAGGAAACGTAATAGGTCCGAGAGGTCTCTTTTCCAATTGCTTCATTCTCAATTTGAGAGACGAAAACAAGAGAACTGAGACATTATCCTCGAGAGGTCAGTAAAGCAAAACGCCTGTAGAGCCAACACAGCACGTATCCGGTCATCTTTTTCTTCTAGGCTTAATCCCTATTATGGGTGGCCGTTCTAGATAAGCCTCCTCCATATCCCTCTATTCTTAGCCTGTTCATCTAGTTCCTGTTCTTTTCTATTCTTCAAAGGTGCTGTTTCTAGCCAGTGTGGAAACCGCACTCACTACTTATTCATGGACCATCTAAGTAACAGGCCTGGACAACATGCAACTGGAGGCTACGACTGGAAGCCATCCGAAAATTTGGAATAATTTAACCTTTCATCCTTAACCATAATATATGCAATTTATTAGTGCCGTGTACTGGATTAAGAAGTCATAACAATAGTTAATGTACGGAGCAGACAGTACCCAGCAGTCAGATGCTCATATTTCACAATCAATATGGCACTTTCCTGCTGAAGCAACTGCCATTATTCGATCTTGTGAGGTGAAATTGTGTCTTTAATCTGACCTTATGCATCATGAAGTGGATATCTTGCAATGACTAGATGGGAAACACTTGCAATCTATGTTCCCAATGATCAATAATTGGGAAAGGTGGTCTTTTTCTGAGGATGGAATATCCCGGAATACCTTACTCAGTTAGTCGATAATTAGAGGACGTAAGCATGTCGACGTCCAAGGAAAGGAATGCGATCTGTTCTTGGCAATCCCTGGTAAAATAGTGCAGATAAGTTGTGTGATCCTGATTATCAATACTGCAATTTATCTAATAGCTTTCTGTAAGATTTTTGTGATATAATTTACTGTTAATCACAAGTTACTTTTTGGGACTACTCGGTGAGTTCAGCCATTACCAACATAAGTCATGCTGTCAAACCATGCCTCGCAGATGTCGTGTGATGAATAATAACAGAAACTATAATGAGAGTATCGAGGAACGTGTATTTCGACTCCCTATGGACCAGGAAGAAAGAGTAAGCTGGTTACAGTTATACCTCGAGACAGTATACCGGACTGCGAATACACTGTTGTTTGTGAAGGCCATTTTCCTCCAGTATCCAAAACAATTACTCTTTGTGGTAAAAAGAGACCTATCAACCTACGCTCAATATTCGAATGCGTTAAGCGAAGTTTGATCATGACTCCTAGCTCCTCGGGGAATAACAACAAAATCCTTGTCATCAAGGAGAAGCACTCTTCCAGACCAGATAGACTTGTTCTTGCGACAGGATATGGTAACGTCTTTTGACACCTTGTGCGAGCATGTAATTAGTAAGGAATTAAAGATTTGTGGGGAGTTGCCACTTGTATCGCATGCAATTTCAACAAAATTATCTGATATTCAATTTCCAGGATTTAATGAGAAAATGAGGATTCGTCGCTTGTCGCAGAAACGAAACACTGATCTTACGTTTGAAGATATTCACTATAGAGTAAAATGCACTATCTCCACCTTATCGAAAAATCACATTAATAGTATTTCCACATTCTCTCAGTTGGAGGAAGCCGTAAGGTTGCTCGGTAGTTTGTCATAAGAAGAGGAAAAATCTGTGTGACTGCAACATGTTGTTACCGTGAATTCACTGGTAAATGTAGGTGCTAAAAATATTTATCTGAGACAGTTGTAAGGGCCTTTGAATACTTGAAAACATCTACGGCTTCATATTTTCATTTATTACAAGACGACAGGATGAGCTCCCAAGTATCAAAACACTAACTGAACTAACTTCTATAGTCAATGCATCTCTTCATGATTCAACATTTATGAATTCTGTATTCAGTGATTTGACAGATGTTCGAAAAAACTGTATTTTCCTCATTGATGAAGTCTACGTGAAACCATCCCTGAGATACTATGGGGGGGCACTGTCTTTGGAAAACCCTTCAATAGGCCTCAAGATCTGGCCCTAACTATTTTGAGTTTTATGCTAGTATCTTTGTTTGGTAGCCCTAAACATTTGTGACTTGTCTATATTGCTGGTTATCTGATTCGTCATGAAACTGATTTGAAGGATATCTACAATTATTTCAATCAGTATGGGTCATGTGTGAGTGATCCAAATCGTGAGGGACTCCAAATACCAGGGGACAGGGTCTGCCAATGGATAATTTTCGGATATATATTTTTCATGAAATATCAAGTTTTGTATGTAAGAAATCATTGTGTCATGCACTTTTAGAGATACACTGATATTAAAATTTGTAAATAACGGAAAGTCATACTAGGACATTGGCTAATGTGTTACTTAAGAATTATAGTAAATTGTACACGCAATATCGGCAAAGGAGACTAAGCAAAATCTATTGTAACTGTCAACATACTAATATATTAATTTTAATTATTTTCAATGATTTTACCCCAATATTTCATTCTTAGAACAGTATGTGGTCTTTGTTTATACTGTTTCTTTGTACCTCCATACAGTGTATTGTAGGAAAACCAGTGAGTTGTATGTATACCATATTAGGTTAAATTGATTGTTTTTAAGTTGACACCCCTCTCCTGTTCTCATATCACACCTGTTATGGATGATTTTGCCCTAGGATGCATTTAACACTATCATCATGATAAAAAAATACCAGTTATCCATAACCAATCTACATTTTCACAATGGCCTCCAGTCGTGGCTTCCAGCTGCATGTTGTCCAGGCCTGTTATTTAGATCGCCCTGGTCGTGTCCCATTATAGATATGAATGGTGCGTCACAATCTTTACAAGAACGATACTTGGAAGATAGTGGACTTGCCTGATCAGAGAAAAGTAGTTGGATATAAATGGGTATTCAAGGTGAAGCGGCATGCAAATGGATCAGTTGACCGTTAAAAGGAAAGGTTTGTTGGTACAAGGATTCTCGCAACAGCCAGGTGTGAACTTCGATAAAACCTTCTCACCTGTTGCTGTAAGTATACCTCTATTTGGTCACTTCTTGCAATCGTAAATGAACTTTATTTGGAATTGCATCAGCTCGATCTTGACGCATCCTTTCTTAATGGGCATTTAACAGAAGATATTTACATACGTCAACCAGCAGGAAGTAAAAGTATGCAAGCTAAAGAAAATCATTTATGGGTCGAATCAGGCTTCAAGGAGCTGGTATCTTACTATATATAACACAGGTCTACAAAAAAAAATTCTCATGAGGATTTGACTATTTCGGGTGAAATAATATCACAATCATTTCCCCCATCACGTACAGATTTTTTATATTAGCGACCACAGTTTTCGACACTTTCAATGAAAATAGCTCATTTGGGCCGAACTATGAATTTTTGGAGAAAGTTACTGTCAATAATTATGTTTAAAAAATATTCAATCAGAAC
>JAAAKL020012999.1:0-12711 GCA_010016065.2 Carybdea cf. marsupialis auct. non (Linnaeus, 1758)
CAGTTTCTTGTTGAAATATAGCTTTTCGTTTAGTGAAGAAACGCTGGAAGGCATTGAAGAGATTTTTTAGCCGGTCCAGGGCGGTCCGGGTTTGCTGGACCGGTCCGAGACCGCCTTTCATAAGGCGGTCCGAACCGGCCCGGTCCGCATCACTACAAAAAACAGGAGTTTGAGACAAGTTTTATGAAGGATTTATAGCGATTTGTCAAAAACCAATGTCATACGAAAGCAAATATCAAGTACGAAGCTATTAAAAAAATAAAGTCAAATATTTTGAGAACGACTCTTCATGTTTTCATCTGGCACTCCTTAGAGTACATAATCGTTGGAATATCAATTGAAAAGGGGATCAATTGGCTGTATAAAGTACATCTTAAACAAAGGAATAACAGCATTATTTGATTCTTAAGTTTTAAAGAAACCTTTTGCTTAAATATGCAACTTGACTCAAAAATTGGCCTTTGGTAGTTCCAATTTTGGTCAATTTCAGTCTACAACTTTTAAAATGAACAATTTGAGCAAATATCTCAAAAATATAAAAATCAAACTTTTATGACTTTTATAAAAGTAATAGTAAGAAAGTTTCAATTCTGTAAGATCTACGAGAGGGAAATGTTAGGAAAAACTAGCTCGAAAACCTCGAAAACCTCGAAAACCTCGAAAACCATGAAAACCTCGAAAACCTTGAAAATTTAGAAAACCTTGAAAACTTCGAAAACCTTGAAAACCTCGAAAAGCTACACCACATGAGTAGTAATTGATCTAAGTAGTATTTATGTAGCGTTTTAACAGTTTTGAATGGTTCTTCAGTTTCAGTCTGTTTTTTTAGAGCCTGATAGTCACATTCACAAAAATATCTCCATTTCGGAAGATCATCATGAGACTTAGTGAAAGTTGTCTTGATAACCGATGGTAAATCAAGTTATCCTGAGTGGATTTTGTCAGCTACCAGATGCAACATCTTTGCGCATTTGTAGAGTGGTGTTTAATGCCTCTGCATCAAGCATTGCTAATGTCTGTTCTTCCTCCAGCAATCTGAGTTGTAGTAACCATTTTATTTTCTTAAATTACATATTTTAATATTGGATTGTATCTGTTAATAGGACAACAATAAAAACGGAGTTGCTGCACCTTTTTGCTCCACAGGGGATAGTGCAAGTATCATGGAATAATTTTTGCAGAAATTACAGTAAAAGAAGTGAGACTGTCGTAACACTGTTAGAAGAGATAGTACCCTGCACTGAAAAGGAAACGACCGAAAATTATTCAAAGCCGAAATTCACAATCATCGTGTAGGTCAATTCAACTATATCATTAAGAAGCAATGAGCCTTGCGTCTAGAACAAGTCCTAACATTTTAATGGTTCTGATAAAGTTGCTGCTTAAGGTAAAGGATAGCGGCTTATCGTGCAGTCTCTGAAACACAAGCTTATATTATTAAGAAGAAAATTAAATTCGACGTCCAGTCACTAAGAAATTGAAGCTCGTTAATGGCATACACTTAAAATAGCTAGGTAAACACATTCAGTCTTGTCTAGCATTTACAAAACCATCTGTCTCTTTGATAACGGACTGTTAGCAATAAACATTCTGTTTCAAATTCAGCAAAAGCGGACTCTAGTTCGACCTAAGTAGAGAGAGAGGACCAAAAATCAAATCTTCAAGCCTTCATAAGTAATGCTAAAATCCAAACACATGTTGCTTATTGATTCAATGAACAACAGGCAGAAGTAGCTACGGATAATCAGATAGCAACGCAAAGATGACTACGTTAGGTGAAAGAAACTTGCCATCAATTTGATCCGTACATAAGGAAAGACCAGTGGAGGGAGTCAAAGTATTAAAATTTATCTGTACCTCCTCCAAATGAAGTGTGAGGGTTACAATATTCAAAAATATATTCAAGTCAATTACTAGACAACAGATGTTCAGTTCGATTTAGAAACATGAAGTGAAAGCCAAAGTACCAACCTCAAAGGAAAAACTAAAAAGCAATTTCCAGACTGCTTCTCGAGTTCACAAATTCCCTCTTCCTCATGCGGGAATTGCAACAGGATAGAAAGTCCTTCATGTTTTCAAGACATTCTAGAGCAAAACGAGAACAGGAAATGGCCAGCTGAAAATAGAATCTGCGACATATAACAACAACTCAAATAGTTTCCAATACGGAAATATATCTGGTGTTAGGTGAAGTACCATTTGATGACTGTACAAAAGAGGTTATATATGTCTTAAAAAAACTGAACAAGCTTTCAAATAATCTATTAGGGTGAATATCAGTCGAATCCCGATAAAAATAGTAACTTTAAGGCTGAATATGGCGTACAATTCCTAGAGTGACAGGAAGAATACAAAATTTTGATAGATTTTGACAAATCTAGCAACTACGTTATGAATATTTATTACTATAAAGTAACTGAGATATCTGATGAGAATGTGGTATTTGTCGACCTAACAATAGCTCACGTACATTTGCCTGGAAATTGACGTTTTTAAGTCTTGAAGCAAATCCTCATTAGTAGTAGAGTAAATCGTCTCACTTTTATTCTCTACGAAATTTGCAAGAACATGCCTACGCCACTAAAATCCACATGTGATAGGACCAATGTCAACTATTTTTTATTACCATTCGTACAAAATTATGCTCTTGAAATGAATTTGAATACCAAAATAGGAAGGGTATTGAAAAAAAATTTAAAAATACAACACATGTGCTCAAAACAAAGGACAGAGGGAAAGTAGGTAGGTGGAAAGAACGAAGGGGGGGGGGGGGAATTTGCTTATTTATCTTGTAAGCAGACAATGTAGTGCTCTCCTACCCAACAACACAAGATACATTTAACTGACTGTTTATCATTAAAAAAAACCTGCATTCACTTTGGATTAACAATCCCATCTAATAAAACTGGAACACAGCTATTTAATGGCAGTGAATTAACAAAAAACCTACTTAATTCAATATTGTTGACGCAATAGCGTCGAATGCTACTACATCAGGAGTACTAAAGCCTCTAGTACATATTGGGATAAAATGATATCTTGTTTATAAAGCTTCATTGTATGCCAAATGTGGAAGGCTCTCCTAATAAAATCGTGAGTTTTCACTGACACTTTCCGCTCACAATAAATTACTTTTATTGTTGTAAGAATGATGCTCTTAATAATATCAAGTTTAAATTAACAACTTAACCAAATTGTTAATCTTTTAATGAACTATATTTGAAAACTTTGACTTTACGTTCCTAAAACAGATACGTGTCTGTTAAAGAAGATTCTGATAAATATGAAATATTTGATTATAATTTAAGTACAATTTGCTGAAAGTAACAATTAGATAAATTTTTGCTGCCTTTTCATTCTTCTTGTTTATAGAGATAATCAGTTGAAATTTGACGATGATGTCCGAGGGGTAAACCACTACCCAAAAATGTGTACGATGATATCTTTGACAAACTTTGAGATGCACCTTCTTTTAAACCATTCATATCGAATTCTATATATTTGGTGCCAGGTCATAATCGTGTAAACTGAGCAAACTTAACAGTGTAATCTTGCGGCATTTGGTGGACACAAATATTCGCGGCTCATAGGTTGAAGGAACTTAGACAGTAGTATTTTATGTTTTTAAAATTGGTTTTTGCCGAAGAAAATCATTATAACGGCTTTTCGCTTTACTACTGTATTTTACAATCTAAACGTCAATTTTTCGAATCCGAAACTTTAACAATTGAACTATGATGTCCACATTGCAGTACCTTGAATGATTTCTGTGCCTTCTTTTCAATTTTTCAATTTTCACCAATTCCTGACGCTTTCGAGATATGGATTCCAACATTTTTATCTGCTCAATAGACCTGCCAGCAGACACAAGAGGCAATAACATTGCATGCAGTTACGCAAAGTAATAAAATAAACAACCAAATATGCGTAATTTTGTGATCAAATTTGTTCTTATCGAAAGTCAATCTTTCGGCTGTCTTTTAAATAATTTGAATCGTCTGTTTGTGCCGATTAACTATAAGAACATCTGGTGTGGATCTCTTCTTCGATTTTACTTTGTTTATAGATACAATATCAGAAGACTTTGAATTTTTATCATAAATGACCTGCAATTTCCGTTACGATTTTCCAATTCTGCAAATATGAAAAAAAGGTTAACATCGTCATAACTTCGCTAAAAAAGTGCTCTTTTCAAATTGAAATTACTCTTGTTATTTCCAGCAAGTGAATAATAAGATAATCAAAACTGCACGCGTATTTATAAACACCGGAAGAAAGTGCTTGATTATTTAGCAGAACTAACTATGTGTGGGTGTATATCGACTCTAAATTACTGATGCCACAACACATTCTTAGAACGGAAACATTACTGCTCTTTATCGTGTTTTGATAGACAAGCAACATTTAGTAGCAATGGTCAGCCTCAAGCAGCAGAGCTGTGTAACGTAAAACGCAGCATAAACCTATTTTTATGACGTAATACTAAGCAAAGCATCATTTTCAACAAAAAATTGCGTAAAGGCAGCATTTTCATCAATGAAATATGTATCAACAAGGGGTAGTTTAGTTACTTATTTGATTATAGTACGCTGTAATTTTCTGTGGTCTGCAAACGGGGTGTTGCTTTTCATCGGAGTCGCCGTATTTCAACTTATTTATTGCAAGTCTGTGACTTGGAACTACTGAAGGTGTTTTCCTTGAAAGACTCCAACACAACCTCAAATTTCCTAGAAGCGAAAAAGGAAACCTTCCTAAATCGTGGGTGACTGTGCGATCAAAACTAGTTTCCTCTGTCAGCACGTGCATACCGTGAATACAAGACCAAGAACACGAATAGTTTACACCCTCAAATAAACAACGCTCTTGTCTTATTATTAGATGTTGGTATCAAGATCCATTAATCAAATCATATTTCCGTGAGTTGAATTTTAATCTTTCTATAAAACGAATGCTAAATTACAACCAAATAAGGCAGCTTTATCGAACAACATTTGGAGATAATGGTGCCCAGACAGGCAGCATATCAGTCCCTTTGGATATTTTCAAGGCAAATACATCAGTATTTCTTTATACTAATTAAAGAAGTTGAAGAAGAAAGCTCCCGCTATAATAAATAATAGCATTTATTTTCATAAAAAGATTTATTTCACGAGCATTCGAATAACATGATTCAAGGCAAACAAAACAAGCAAGGCAATGCTTGAAGTTTGTAGGAGCAATTTAGGTAACAGTACAAAATTTCTTGCAATCAATACCTGAGAGCACTGATATTCAATATTACATTCCCTTTACAACCCATATATTTCATTTTTGTTTATAACATTGTAGTCATGCCAATTATTCAGGACTGCTCTTTTGGTGAAATGTAAGCATGAATACTTTGAACTTCTCCTTGAATGAAAGTCATTAGATTTCGCCGCTAAAAATTCTACCAAGAATAGACAAGATTCATGCTCTTTGAAGTGTTTTGGGAGGTCCTTTTCCTCTTTAATTATACAGCTAGCTTGGCCCAATGAAATGAAAGAATAGAAGAAATGCAATGCTTAGATTTGAAAAAAGAACCAACGTCAAAAGTGTACTCCGACAGTTCCTCTACTGCTACCCCTATGTCAGCTTTCTTATATTGACGTGACAGTTGAAGTATTAATTGTGCTTGAACTAAAATCTTAAAATGCTAACTGAAATCTAGAAGAAGGAGCATGTAGCCCTTACATTATTGTGCGAAACAATGCCCAAAAGGTTGATAACAAAATCATAAGGTAAGCTTGAAGAGCAAGGTTAGAGCTAACTAGTTTTCAGTGGGTGCAAACTATACATTATCAAAATATAGGTATTTTGGTGACCAAAATCCCTGTAGACACACATAAAAAGTGCTTGACCGTCGGGCAGCCCGTGCTTTCCAATAAAAACGTTGCATATGTTATTATACATTTTGATGTGAAGCTGTTTTCCATAACCGCCTGGAGTGAAAACTTGCGACTTTGAATAAGCCATATAACTGCGTCAATTAACAAACTGAAAGAAAAGTTCTGGAGCTTATGAGAGCGGATAGCAATTTGAACTTGTTTCGCAAAATTGGGCAACCTTGGCAACAGGCTAACCTTGCCTATTGACAAACTGGCGAAATGAGACAATCTTGGCCAAGTGGCAATTTATAATCATAAACCACACATGTTTGACGTGTTTCCAACTGTGTTATCTTTCAGTACGTCAAAGGTCACTATCTGGCAAATTCATCGTATATTCCAGAAAATTCTATTTCTGTAATTCACTCAAATAACATTTAGCCATTTGATTAATATTGCTTTGAATCACCAGAGCTAGAACTTGCGGATCACGCTTTCTTTTTTCAATCGTGTGTATGTACCTCTTTCATATTTTTGACCTATTCTAGTGGATCCATCAACATAAATGTCACCAAAACATTAGTATAGATTGTACCATTCCACACACACCCCACCCACACCCCCACCTAAAAGTCCGTAAAGGTGTTATTGCTTGCGTATATTTGATCATATTTGCCTAAATCTATGAAAGGCGATGACATAAACAAGGAGTTAAATTTCACCTCGACGAACCAAGTGAGCGTTATTTTACAAGCGAAGTAAGTGTGTTGACGAGACATAAAAAAGCTAAGAAATTTAAGCATGCAACAATCTCAAAAAGACGTATCGTGTACAATACCACAAATTTTTAAATTTCAGAAGATATATTACGCCCTAAGAATTAGGAAATATCAGTATATTCAGTACCAAATGGTTGTTTGGGGACGCAGTTGAATGATAAGATTTCACCGTCATTGCAGCTTTTTTGTTTTGTTCGTATAGTCCACTTGCCACTAGATACCTACGAAAAAAGCTGTCCAGTTGAGTTACACTCCGCAAGGAAACATATATTGTAGGTTTTTCTTGTAGCCTTTGAAATATGTTCTAGCAATAAGCATATGCCCTTTTAGTGGTAACTATATGAATGACAGTGTCTTACAGCAAGCTTACATTTCTTAGAATTTGCTGTACAGCAAGCTGCAGTACTCCGTCCACATTATAGTAGTTGAATTGGAAATCAGCTAAACTTCATCTTTTTTATGTCAAGTACATTTGATGTACAAAATTTAAGCCGCGCATGAAAGAGACAATCCACTTTGAGCAGATGTTAAACAAATAGCACCGTTGGTACAGTTAAATCTTTAGACTAGTGCTGCTTTTTGTGCGTAAACAAATTCGTTTTGACTTATGTTTTATGTAAACATTTTTTAGGCAATGAGTTATACAGGTGGCAATCCCGTTTTAAATATGATAGACTTTATAAATATGATAAACGAGTTTGATACCTAAGTGCTTTCCCTCTGTTTTATAAACGTAAATTTAGAATATGTTTACTCGAATAACTCACACATAAGATGCTGAAGGCATGTAAAGCGTTTGAACTCAAATTATCCTTCCATAATAGGATAGTTTTAAAATCGTAGCAATTTCCTAACAAATATCTTTAGAATTTGGTCTTGCACATCTTTATATTTTGATTTATCCATTCAATTGCAAATGTGTTAAATAGTTCATGACTACTTACTCGATTTTGTATTAACCCGTAGATGTTTGTTTGTGTATATTCGCTTGATTGATTATATGGCCTTTGTATTCTGGCTATATGACGTCATAAACGCAGGTTTTAAGACAATGCTATCATCAAGAGCTCTAAGTCAAACATGCTCTGCATTCCATAGTTATTTGCCCATTTCTTTTGACCAAATATAAACATTCGTAATGAAATAAAATTCGAGTAGGTAGTTTAATAAGACATTTGATAAGAAACAAAGAATGAATGGATTACTTACTTCAACAACAGGTAGTTGAGATGACATGAACTTTGTCTTAAACTCTCTAAGTTTAAGTCATGGTATTTAGTCAATGCTACGCCACGACCTATAGAAGTTTAAATTATATAAATTCTTCTTATTTTTTCCTTCTGTTGAGCTTTGTCAGATTATTGGACCTATGTTTCAGGATGCTAAAAGCAACTGGCATTCTCGATTTATTATGACATTAACTGGACAAATAGACAACTAATGTACTCCGGTCCTTTTCATTGCTCTTGCTTGTTTGGATAGAAGTGATTTTTTATTCTTACTTATAATTGTTATGGACCATCTACTTAAGCAGATGCATCTGCAATGATTTTTTAACATGAAATTTGTTTCAACATCTAAATTATTGTCCCAGAGGTTGTATTAGGCCACTTTTAAAATTGTATTACTTGATGGGAAAAATCAGTCCAAGAGAAGCATAGAGTACATTTGTCCCTATTTAGCTATTCTCCTAGACATGGGAGCGCACATTAACTTTGATTTTTGCTTCTTACTGCTAAGACTACGAGTTATGTTTAGTTTTCTGAAAGGTTCGTAAGAGTCTTATGTTCCTCTTGCAAAGTATTATTGAGGAAAGAAAGGTTTGGAATGATGACGAATGAGCTCTATCCCATTCTTACCTGAAACGTTGCGTCGACAAGTATTCAAGCTAATGTAATTACGTGAAACTTATTTAGTCATTGAAGCTACCTTCACTCCGAAAGCAGTCAATCACAGAGAAGATGAAGTGGGTTTTGCAGTGACGAGAAGAAACCGTCCCTATTCTCATCGTGGATCACTTATTACAATCGTTTTCGAGTGAGATACGGCATTTTTCACTCATGTAAGCTGTATTGTATTTTGCATAGTGTCTTTTGTGGTTACATTTCTCATATTCAGAAGGATATACTGCCTCCCCTTCAACAAAGTAATTAAGTTTATCAGTACCTGTGTCCCTGTGGGAATATATCTATGTAGGCCGTACGTCCCAAAGGCTTATGGAAAGAATCAAGTAGCACGTACATAGGTTAATACGAGAGGAGAAATCGTTCCCTTGAGAGGACAACAGACGGTAACCGCCTGACTATCTGCAATTGAGCAGTACCTTGTGAACAATTTTGAATGCCTCAAAAGATATAATAATGAGCATTTTATCATTTTAAGTAAGGGACGTTTTAAGTTTCATCTTGCTGTGTTAGAGTCTATTTATATTTCAAGTTTTCAACCTAGCTAGTGTAGGCAAAATGGGGACTGTGTTTAAATTGTCAATGTTTTAGCGCGACTAACTTAATTTTATGTTTTCTTGTACGTCCGCATATTGTTAATATCAATCCTCTTAGTATGTATAAATAGTCTCATTGCACTGTAGTTCTTTATCTATGTAGATCAACTGACGAGAATCGGCGTAAGGTCTTGATCAAAATGAGTTTCCTGTTCAATTGTCTCTTTGACTGCCTTTTAATTATGATGTCATTGTTGACAAACCTTTGAAAAAGTGTCTTGAAATTACTTGATGTTAAATTAGAGGAAAGTTAGAAAGTTTAAAAAGGTCTGGCTAGTTGTTGAGGTAATCATTTTAATCTTTGCTTGAAGTCGCTTTTCTCATATTCATATACTTTATGCTCTTTGGCTTTATCCGATGCATTTCATCAAGAACAGATCTGTAACCAGAAGGTAATTTATACAAAATAACATTCTGTCTTTTGGTAAATGCGCGGATTTCTCTTAAGCTATAAATCAGCTTTGGCCTGAGGTCAAGGTTTAGGATTAGATTATCCTAAACTATAGATATGTGAGAATAATTAAATTTCACATCTTGTAGGAAAATATATAATTTACATTTCTAGGGATTGATGAACTCGAACTCATTTCATGTCAATATTATCAATTTAAAGTTCTCTGTCATGGAAGACACTCCAAAAGGAACTGGATTTACCAATCCTGTAAATATAATGTTGATGCTTTGTCGAATAATGATAAAATAGATGTCGTAGACATTATATTTGTAGATAAGAACGGACGATAAAGGACATTCCATAATTGACTTACTTGATTTGATACCCTTTCTTCTCGTGTTGACATGGTAAATGTAGTGTTCAAACGATGAACGTGAAATAATTCGCAGTTTAATTTTTGTCTAGGTACCTCACGATAGTTATGCAAATGTATTTTTTCTTCATTTTTAATTCTACTTACCTAACTACTGCATTTCATCTGTAACCTCTTTAACACCAAAACAGAGAATGTAAGTCTTGGACAAGCCTTGTTGAAGAGCCATAGCTCCCGAGAGCGATACCATTACGAAACAATGAGAATGCTTTCTCTACACTTCGCACGCTGTTTCAAATGTAAACAGATAAACTGGTGAATGTCAGAGACTCTATAAATTGAAGTAATAATAGAGCACGAGAGCATCTGTGTACGCAGAAAGGGATCTCCTTCCTTTCTCTTACGAGTAATTCCCATAAATATCTGAACGCAAAATTCAATCTTCTGACATAGTCATGCACAATAATTTTGCTAAAGAGATTTTGTTAAATCTGAACTAAAACTGAGTATCGGATGCTCAAAACAATCCAAAAATACAGATAAATGAAACCGATTTGGCAAACAATTCAACATTTTACCAATTTGATGTTGATATATTAAATAGAATTGTCACTTCAGCAAATAAATATTGGAATTTGTCATTGCCTTTCATTTTTCTTCAATATTGGTACTAAAACGTTTTATTGAATGATGTTTCAAGTATTGTTGGTTGCATGCCCACGTCCAGTAATGCTTTCCTCGTCTAAATAAGCAAGAACTTCTTATTTTGAGTAGGCCACCCTAAACGTAAACAGGCCATGAGTAGAATAAACAACATACAATATTGAGTATGTTCTGTCATCGATTCTCAACGTAGCCTCATTAGGGCCAAAAGATTAATCAAAAATATTATTATACACAGTAAGAGAAAGTTTTAAGGTAATCTTTCGGAAATCGAAGCAACGTTATAAGAAAGCAAATAGCCTGGCTAAAGCAAGAGATGAAGAGCCAAAGAATAAACATCCTCTTAAATAAACTTTGCCCAATTTTAATAGCAAAGAAGAAAATTTCACACAAAATATCCAATTAGAAACAGGATTTTATCAATCTGGGAATTTTAAATGCAAACCACCCAGAAATAACTAGCTTCCCCTTAGCATTATTTAAAAGGAACAGACACACCAACGTCACGTCAGCATTCGAAGGCCCGAGTAGGAAAGTCACGTGATAGCTCAAGGGCAACCAATAGCCACGCATGCTTGTAAATGTGTCATTCTCGAGCTTAAACCGTTTTGGTACGGCATCGATGCCATGCTATTGGTTGGATAATTTGAAGTATCCAGCATGTTTTGAGTAATTCACTCAAAAGAATTCTTAAATCGATTTACACTAGGAAAACCCTTTGAATCATTCTGCAAAATATTGTGTGCAAAATGTAGAAAAATAGCGGATACACTTACCGATGATATTCTAATTTAACTTAAAAAGACAGAAAAGTTTAAGGTTCTATTATGACGGAGTTAACACAGGATTTAAAAGCGGTAGTTTCTTTTTCTAGTAAGAAGAATCAATGAAAGTCAATGAAAGAATATTAAGTGTTTGGAGTGAGAAGACAATCAATAAGAAAAATTGACTTTTTCTCTAATAATTTAAATACTTGATCAATGTTACAATATCATCGAAACACTATGCAGGTAAAAAGAGATTCTTTCTATATCAACACAGGATTTAAAAGGGGTAGTTTCTTTTCCTAGTGAGAAGTATTGTTGGAAGTCGATCAAACAACATTAAGTGTTTAGATTGACATGACAATCTATGTGAAGAATTGACTTCTTCTATAATAATTTAAATACTTGATCCATGGTGTAACGTCATCAGAAGACGGTGCAGTTAAAAAAGGTTTTGTCTCTATCATCTAAAGTAGAAGGACATACATGTTTAATGGAATGCAGGTAAATTTCAAAAGTTGTGATCTAAGAAAGACTCTTTATGACTTTATTCGTCCTTGACTTCCGCATGAGACCATCAAGACTGAGTATCCAGGTAAATCCAAACGATTAACCACACAAAAAAATGATAATCATGTTATTGAAAGAGGTCTCAAAAAGGAACATCCATGGGACAAACCCATTGATGGCAGGTCTGCGTAAACTGCAGTACTACTGCAGAAGTGGTAAGACCTCAAAAAAGGGAAAAGGAAGAGCTATATTAGTGATATCATTGGGTGCACGATATTCAATAGTCACATAGAGTGTTTTTTATAGTACTCTGGCCTGAGGAAACTAGAATTTGTCTAGAGGAGAATAGATTTAGCAAAGGGAGCATTTTTATGAGTTCTTAAATTCTATTATCAATGTAAAGATATTTGCGGCGTCTCTGGCATAAAAAACACTTCAAACTCATATTAGTTATGTATTATACTGATGACCCAATTACACTCTTCCATATATATTTTTTGATTTGTATCTCTTAGTTTCATTTAATTTCATCCGTTCGTCCGTTTTGTAACATACTTGACATTTTTCGCGTGTTCGAGCTAGAATTTGGAAATTATAGGGAGTTTACCTTGGATACACTTTTAAGAATGAACTTGAGTCACGTGTCACATTTGCTAAGAGAAAAACCAATCAAGGCCGACCGCGCCTTAGGATATTTGAAGACCATTACCGGATTGTAAGCAAAAATTTCTCGTACAGAGATAATTGTCGGATGATAATCAACCAAAGTCTGATTGCAAATATGGCACAATTAAGAAGAAGCTAGTGTTTAGTAGTACATTCTGAATTTGAAGTCCTACAAGAATATTTGCTAGCTTTGATAGTTATTTTTAGAAAACTGCT
>JAAAKL020013000.1:0-12709 GCA_010016065.2 Carybdea cf. marsupialis auct. non (Linnaeus, 1758)
CCACAGCAACCAATCACCGACGGTACAATCTCTACTTTGTAATTTTGGTGGCGTTCCCGTAATTCAAAACAGAGCTGATGGTATTTTTGGATCTTTTCAGTTATTATTATTATTATTATTTCATAACTCATGCTGGGTTAATCTTATCCGTGATTATTTTAGTCTTCGACAGCGCAACAATTTTCCACGTGAAAAAGATTTATCTCCTTTTTACATCTGCTAGACTTTTCGTCATCAACAAAGCATTTTTCTGAATCATGAAAGTTTTTGTATTTAGACTCATCTTCTCGATATATTCTTTGCGTGTTGTAGACACTGCACCGAGTGCTCCAATAACTACAGTTATAACCTCGACTTTCTTGAGAGACCAAATCTTTAGAAGCTCATGCTTGAGATCACTATGATTCTTCTGTTCTTCTCTTTTCCTGTTCTTTATGTTTTACTCTCTTGTCTCCTCCAGGTTCAGCAATGTCAATAATCATGCAAGTCTTTCCCATTTTGTTTACCACGACAATATCAGGTCTACGGTGCTCAATGATCTTTTCACATTATATGTTAAAATCCCAGAGTATTTTGACTCCCTCGGTTTCTATGACACTGTAAGGCTCATACCCATTTTCCTTTCTTTGCAAACTAAATAACTCGCACAGCTCCCATTGGATTATTCTGGCAACTTCATCATGGCGGCGCTTGTATTCTTGCTGAGTACCTTTGCTACATTTACTGATAATGTGACACACTGACTCGCTTCTTTCACCGCACATTCTGCATATTGGTGAGTCATTTGATTTATCCATATGGAACTTTACATGATCTGTTCGCATGGCTTGCTCCTGAGCAGCGCATATCATACATATCATTACTATTTTGAGTATTCACACACCAAAGATTTAACTGATGGAATCTCTATAGATGGGAGAAGTAACTCTCGAAACGTAGCTCAGAAAAAAGACTACGACTCAAGACATGATAAACATCTACCATCAATGTTTGTACTGTTGTTCTACCAATGTAAAGTAAATATCCACTCCTTTACAATCTTGCTATCCCCGTCGTAATGGGTAAAATGTTGCAGCTTATTTTTCTGTAAAGTTACAGAAGTTTATCATTTATCAAGTGGCACTGAAGTTTTGAAAATTAATTAAAAACTGAAATTTTTTAACAGGATTGTTGGAACGGATCCTCTTCTATTTGCGTCCGATATCTTTAACAAATTTATCATTCTATTTGTACCTAAAGTTGTTTGGCATATCAACCTTATTTACAAACTTTCCCAGATTTAAAGTTCTAGATATGAAATCACCATCTGGCCTGAGGTGGGTTTTGAAAGGACACGCTAAACCTACTTTTATAGCTACGAAAGCCTGCTCTGGTAAACTGGAAATAACACCTCTGTCGTAAATGGGACCCTGTTTTCCTAAGTACTGTTAAAGACTGTTTTTGCTATACATTGCTCATCTTTTCTTTTGTTGGCAGCCAATTGTTCCACTCTTTGATACAGAATGTAAAAAAACCCTAGAAAATCTACGTGACCGTAAATCCTTCACTCTATATAAGTAAGGGCAATGTAAATTGTATGATTTGTTTTATACTACTCAGGCATATAATCATGGAAATGTTGTGAAGATTTTAACATTATTAAAACATTTTAAAAACATGAAAATTCGTTGCCTTCGATACTCTCGTTGGTACGAGTCTCACAATCAAATTCGCCAAGACGTGTATCTGTATTAGTGCCCTTACACGATCCTCTTACAGCTAGAGATGTGGAATGCATTAGCCATGGCGAATTACATTGACATAAGCCATTAGTAGTCTGACGTAAAACTTGTACATCCGGTTATTTCGTTAGTTTGTTTCTAAGTCATCCGTTGCGTATTCGTTTATATCACTTTACCTTTGTTAGTTTAACTAGTGTGATTCATTCACTGTTGTGATGTTTGATTCAAGGACGTTAGTATTTGATCTGTAGTTTCACCACTGTGAAATACTGACAAGTTCGTGTTGTTGTTGTTGTCAGTTGAGCCAATTCGCTCACAGGGAGCTGTTACGCTCTCCTGTTGTAAACATGTTATTTTGGCTATTACGTAGATTTTATGCAACTTTCAACTATGATATTCTATTCTGCAACTGTACATATTTTGATAGATATCGGATTATTTAAGTTACCCGATTACGTTATACAATCGCCTCTTGTATATGTTTAGTAAAACTAAATTTTTCATCAAGAAACACAATAGTATTTTTATGGCTTTTAGGGTTTCAAATTCTTGACTATTGAATATCAGGCCTTTAGTAGAAATTACGACTTCCTCTGCTTGCTTTTCCTGACCAGGGCTAGGGGTCATTTTCTATTGACCCAGTTCTGTATAGTAAGGAGGTCATGACCCAAATCATCTACAGACATTTATACATTATGGACAGCTCTGAAGATGGATATGTTATCCGTCAAAAGTTCAAATTTACATTTCAGGTTATCGGTGGTTTTATTTACGTAAATCAAGAAGAAAAGCGGACCCAGAAGTGAACCTTGTGGACCTCCTCCCGAGGTACGTTTCCAAGCTGGTTCTTTTTCGTTTAAAGTTACTCCCTGAGGCCTTGAGGACAGAAATTTCTCAATAAGGAAACAAAAATTGATTTTGTTAGATTCAATTTGCATAATAGATCTGGCAAACCTAATCGAAAGTCTTGGACATGTCGCGAAATATAGCTCGTGTCTTATGTTAGCTTTCCGAGGAGCTGATACAATCTCATGTGTTACCGATGTAAGCCGATTTATGGTAGACTTGGTTTACGGAACCAAGATTGATCGATGGATTATACTACTGCCAGAGAAATGTTTATAAACTTTGTCAAGTATGATTATTCTTAAATTTCACACACATTGGAAGAAGGGATGTTGGCCTGAAGTTTGTTTTAAACTGACGATCCCCTTCATTATAAACTGAGACAGCTTTTTCTATAAAGCAGGATAGTTACCTGATTCTATAGACATATCTTATAATGATTTTAATACTGCATTCTATCACGCACAACTTTCATATGCGAACTGAGATGTCATCAAATCCACTTGCCTCTGGAATTATATTGCTCTATCAAATCAACAATTTTATTCTGGTTAACTTCTTCGTTAGTCAGTCTAGTCTTGAATCGTAGTGAATTAGGTATGATGCTATGGGTTTATTAATAGAGAGCACTGCTCTACAAATATTTCATTAAAGATTGATGCTTTGTCAGGTTGTCTTCTTACCTTTCTGTATTAGCGGCTAATCTCTAATTCAATTTTCGGATCTTTTAGAGCGCTCATCAAAAGCCGGAGTATATTTGTAAAACAATAACTTTCAATGATAAGATTCCATCGGTTTTGATAATTTCTTAAGGAAAGCGGTAATATGAGTTGTAGAGCAAGTAGTAAAAGGAGAAGAAAATAGCTTGGGCTATTACATCTTGAATTCTTCAGAACGTTTTTTGGAAGGGCTTGTGTAGATGTGAGACCATTGTCCCTGAAAACACCATTGCCACTTAAGAATTACAAAAGAAGAATGCTGAGAGACTAGAGAAATATGGGATTGAAAGGAACATGTATAGATAATTCAAAAGAGAAAGATCAGAAAAACGTAGATAAGGCTATAATTATGATATTGGCTATCCGTAAGTTGAAACAGAAGTTATATTGCGTGTAGCATCAGAACAAACTACGCCCAGTATCACATTGATAAAAGTCATGACACTCCAATTTGTAGAATCTGTGGGAAGAGAGTAGAAAGTGCGCAACATCTAGTGAGAGAGTGTGGAGAGCTTGCACAGAAAGATTAAAAGAGGAGATATGTTAACGTCAAAAGAAATATTCATTGGGATTTACGCACAACGCATGGACTTGAACAGGGGGGGGAAAGTGGAATGAACAAACTCCAGAGAGCACAGAAGAAAGTGATAGCTTTAAACTGCTTTGGGACATCAATATACAATGTGACAATGTCATCAGGGCTTAGAGGCTAGACATTGTAGTTATTGATAAGAATTAACGAGCATGTAGAAATGTGGCCATTCCTGCTGATGTACGAGTAGAAGAGAAAGGAAGAGAAAGAATTGAAAAAAATCAAGATTTGAAAACAGAAATAGGATGGATCTGGAGGATGAGAAATGTACAGGTACTGGAGTTAGTGAAAGGGGAATTAGAATTGTGAGAAAAGGATTTGAGAAACGGATTGGGGAGCTAAGAATTTCATGTTATATCGCAGAAATGCAAGAAACGTTCTTGTTGAGAAGAGTGAGAATACTCAGAATGGTCTTGGAAATTTGAAGAGAGGAAGAAGACCCTTCTTGTTAGCCCATGGTCATTAGTTATAACTCGCCTAACAGGACTGTATTACATTTACAAGAACAGCCAAAGCACAAACGTTTATGGATAATTTTTTCAAATCTCAATATTTCTTCTACTCTCAAACCAATAATCTCTATAGTCATATTGGCTTGTGTGTATAATACATATTATTTCAGTACCTTAAAAGTGCTGAGTTCTTTCACTCCTTTTTATTACAAAGAATATGATAAGTTGATCTAATTACATAGGATACAATTTTTTAATAGATAATCTACATTTGTGAGTCCAAGATCTCTAAAAATCTTGATTAGGCATTTGATTTATGAGCCAATGCAACTAATGCAACTTAAACTTAAATTAATATAATCAATGTTGTTATGGTTGCGCAAGTCAATACATATTTACTTATTTATCTGACTCCGGAATAATATTAGTCAAAAGGCCAGTTTTAAATCCTACGGTCAAGGGCACAAAGATAATTTTATTTCTTAATAATCTTTTCTGGTGGGAGCTAATCGCCTGTGATGATCTGTGGTGACGGGTCCACCAGTGGTAGTGAATCGCTTACTGATTCTGCATAAGATTTAGACCGAATCATTACGCCAAGTGTATCATACTTCCATAAGATGCACAGGGTATCCAGATACAGCGTGTTACAAGGCCTGAACAGAAAAATATGCTGGGCACGAAGAATTTTTTATTTTCTTCGAAAAAGCAAGGTTTTAGGGGTAGGAAAGGCACTATTAAGGTATCTGCCCGGTAAAATTATAAATTCCCGAGTTTCCTTCTCTTCCTTGATCTCTTTTACTACAGTTTTATCACTATTAAAGTGATCATACTGAACAAATTTTGTAAGGGTCAAATTATAGACGTAATTTATCATTTGTGATGTTTATCACGCACAGTGGAGTAGCCAGGTAAACATAGATGGTGATGGCCTATATTTACGAAGTAGCAAAACAATGCGAACAAAAATTCCTTCCGTCCCCAAATCCCAGATTTCCCATTCAACTAACCACAACATGATTTTTAAAGATATTTACTGTAAATTTGATAAAGGGACAAAACCTGGTAAAAACTGGAACAAAACCTGCACACTAGAACATTCCATACAAGCAGAAACATCCAGCTCCTGCTCCCAAAATATGGTAGGAGTTGAGCTACGAAATGAGCTTATATAGAGGATTAAAAACAGAAAAACGATAAAAATAGTGAAAACTTAATATTATGATACTTATTAGACAATAAATAGAGTAATATTTATGAAAACGTATATAGAGTTTTTTGGTCGATGTTTTTTGGAAAAATTTTCTTCGTGCCCCTTAGGAGAAGCAAGACCCGTAGCTACCGGTCACTTATAGTTACCTGACATTGAGTAAACTTGGTAGAGATATCAATCAGGTTGAGTCCGAATTTCTGTTTACTCATCAAAATGATATCTAAGGTACCACAGAGTGTAATTTGTAACTAATGGAGAATAAAGTTGTGGCATTTTAAATCTAATGTTTGTTTTATCCATGTTATACGTAGGTCAAAATTGTCAAATGCCATGATATTTTAGGCAACAAGAATCGCTAATATAAATCAATTTATTTGAGGATGAAGTGGAAGCATATTGATTTTATTCAAGTTTTTATCAACTGATTCGACAAAAACATTTTCTTATTCAGTATTATTCATTTCAAAATAAAGTAGCGGCCCAAGTAACGGAAACTAGTGCTAATTGGAACTACGGGAATTATATTACCATCGATGAAATGTTTCGGCAAGACTTGTTTCGACATCGAGTTAAATCTGACAACACCAAACGTCTGACATTTTTCTACGCTGATGATCATACGGCTCAATGTATTCCATGCAGGGAAGTCATTAAGGGGAATCCGATTTTCGTATTCCTGACCAGTCACAACAGCAGCCTCAATAGCAAATTAATACCAATTACGAGGTTTTAAATAGATTAGTAGAATAATGATAAAAATAATAAAAATGATAACAAGAGAAGTTTTATCTTGAATCGTACAAAATTGTGATCAACAGGTGACGTGTTATCAATTGACTAGCTAAATTTGTTAGCCAGTACCTCCCTTTTCAAGTAGTGAAGAAGGAGGGGCAGAGGATAGGCATGTGCAGTTCTGTTTCTTGTTAAATAGGATTATATATGTTTTGTGCTAAATGAATAATAATAATAATTCACTACTCAGCTTTATAGAGAAATAGCCTGTAGGACTATGCATGTCCTTTCCACAGTCTTCACCCATTGTGAACGGGACAGCAAGATTTTATAGTAGTAGATATTTAAATGATTTGTAAGATAACTTAAATTGTTACAAGAACAACAATAAAAAATATTTTCAGAAAAGATAAAAAATAGTAGTAATGATAATGTCACTTAATAATAATAATAATGATGATGATGATGATGATGATGATGATGATGATGATGATGATGATGACTGTATTCTAACGTTACAAACTAAGAGGCCCTGGAACATTGCATGTATTGATTATAAGAAGACATACAATATAATGCGAATTTTGGAATGTCTAGATTTGGTTGGCATAAATCAGCAGGTGTCAAGATTATTATAACAATGTATGAAGACTTTGAGAGTAGAGTTGACTAATTGACACGTCCAGGTAAAGAATGTTGGGAGACCTAGAAATCGAAAGAGGCATTTTCCAGGGTGATACGATTTCCTGTTGTCTCTTTGCTTGTTGTCTGATACCACTAAATATGATTCTGTGTGCCTGTCCTCATGGTTATACATTTTCAAAAAGTGGACAGGAGGTGAATCATGTACTATGTAAGGGTGATCTTAATTATATGCCAGGAGAGAGAAGGACTTGGTCTCATTAGTGAACACTGTGTGTGTAGAACGTTGAGGAAACATGTGGAGCATTAATCGTGAAAAGAGGCAGAATGATCGACTCCGATGGAATGCAACTCCTTGTTAGCACTGTCACGAAAGGAATGTCAAAAGGTGACAGCTTCAAGTATTTGGGTATCTACAGGCTGAATAGATGAAGGGGAAAAAAGCTAATAAAAGAATAAATCTGAAAAATAGGAAATGTTTTGGGAGCAAAACTTAGTGCCACAAATTTGATCACAGGGATGAATGCATGAGCTATGTTATTACCAGGTTACGTAGCTGCATCTCTAGACTAGACATCAGAAAGTTGCCAAGTTGGAGAAGAGGACAAGAAAATTAATGACTATTCAAATCCTTTACACCGTCCCAAAAATGTAAATCGTTTATATATTTCCAGGAAAGATGTCGCAAGAGGGTTTTTGGGCGTTGAAGATAATGGAAAATGAGCAATAGTAGGATGAGAGAAATGTGTCTAGAATTCCGGAGAGACAATATATCTGCTGCTAGAGATATAGACGACCAAGTGATAGAAAAAGAATTTCTACAAGTAGTGCAGCGCAACAAGAAAAGAAGCAAGAAAGACAAAACAATTGGGGAGAAAAATTGCTGCATGATCTATTTGTGAGACAGGTAAATTTCATTGCTGGAGACTAGAGACAGGAATAACTAAAAGCTGTAACTCTCCAAAGAGAAACTGAAACTTCTATCCTAACTACGCAAAATCATCAGAAGAAATGAGATAAAAATGCAAGACTGACGAGACCCAAGATGACAGTTCTTTCAGAATGTGTGATCATGAATGAGCATCTGTTAACCACATTAGAGTGAATGCAAAAGACAACCAACAGGGAGGACAAGAGAAGACATGACTGGCTTGGCAGACGAATTCATTGGGAAGTTTACCAAAAGTATAAGCTTGATATCCAAGGAAAGTGGCATGAGCATAGTCTAGAGGCTTCCTTACAAAATCAGAAGTGTTCAAAAGAGCTTCAAATACTATGGGATTTAATAGTTGAGCTCTTGGAACGATAAGCAAATCACTTGCTTTGCAACTCGGGAGAATTGGGCTGAAAAGTGCCATCAAAGACCTGCAGAAAACAACATTATCGCATTTAGCCAGAATTCTACGTAATTTGCGGAGTTACACTTACTTTCAAGTACAAAAACAACGTGCGACAAATAACAATTTTAGATAATAATTAAACAATAGTAACAATATATAGCGCTTATCACTATGTCTCCAAACTATGTACAGTTAGAGATCCTAAAAGATGCTTTTTACGAATGCTGTCTGAAATAATTTCTATGCAAATTTCAGATTCCATTCCCGTTGCAGTATTTTCAACATCACTAGGAAGAGAGTTTAAAATCATAGCTGCTAGCACACTAAAAACTCTGCCTTATAGATCTTTTGCTAGGCTAGGTTAGGTTAGGCTTCAGTCTGAAAAAAAGATGATAAACACTGCATAGGAGCAATGATTGTTATTTTCCGCTTATTCGCTTTGAGAATTTTGTGTAACATACAAAGAAACGTCCGCGATCATGTACATCGAGCAGTTTGATGTTTTTCTTTTTAACCTATGGCTGTGAATAAGATTATTCCCTGGACCATTGCATTCATATTAAGATGATAAACATGTCGAATTTACATAATCAGATTTTTTTCTTTATTCTTTCTGTGGCATACTCGGTTTCGAGCGTAGCCCGCCCAGCCAGAGTGAGCAATGTCCTGGGGAGAGAGCACATGTACAGGGGTGGTTTCCCGTTGCCTTCCCCGACCGATAGTCGTTATATCGGGCTAGGCGGGATTCGAACCGAGTCCGATTCCTTAAGATCAGATATGAAGATCTATTTTTTAAAAATTACACTGATATTCCTTGCAAAATTCGCGGGTTAAACTATATAACTGATGTTAACTGTCTTTTCATTAGGTTCACACCTGTTCTTTGACGCCAGTATGAGATGTGTAGGTTTAACGGTCACGCATTTAGAGCCACAGTGCAATTTTGAATTCTTTGAATAGTACTGTCCATCTGTCCTTGATGACTTGGGTTTTAAAGAAACAGACATGTATGTCGTCAACATATAGGTAAAATGACACGCTGTATTGAAATAAAGTATCTCCAAAATAGCTGTACATTGCAGGTGAAACAATGTTCCAAGTACTAATCCTTAGGGTACTCTGACATCCGAATTTCTTTCCATGGACATGACGTAATCAATACACAAAGCTGGCCGCAATTCAAAAGCTATGAAGAGAGCAAAGTTCCACTTACTCCAAACCTGCTATACAATATAGACAAAAGATATACAATTTTCATTGTAGAATGCGCCAGACACGTCTAGTAGAAGAGCGATGACAGAATTTAGTTGTCTACTGCAGGAATAATATCGTTTTGAACCTGCTAAAACACATTCTCTGTGCTATAGTAAAGCTTACAAACATGCTTATCGATTTCAAGAGGAAAAAAGTCTCAACAGCTACCATCTTCTTCTTATTTTTTGTGATATGTTGTAGGGATGATTTTGCCCTAGAAATTTCGTCAACATCAAAACCTAAAATCGCTTCCTTTAAAATCACTGGGTTCTTTTATTTTGTTGAGTACCTGCAAGTACTGTAGATGTAGAGTTATAACGTTTGTAATGATGGGTTAAAAAAATAAAAAATATCTAGGAGTTTATTCAGCTTTGATAATACTGTGTTGGAGGATGAAGGATTGATTTCACCTACCTGTTATCAACACTGACATAGGAAACAGAAATTCATCCTTCAAATTTTCTGGGTAAAATAGGTAGCAAATATATTTGGGAGCTCATAAGTAGGAGGACATGCCGGATAGATAAGTACGTGTTTACAACATAGAAGTTTACCAATGTTGCTTAAAGTCTCTCTCCAGTTACAACGATTTGGGTTAGTCAAAGGCAAATAGCAGCCGGCCTTGAGTATCATGAGCATATTTGCTCGTTGGCATTGCTAGTGGCGCTCCAACAAACGGCGTAGGGCCTTTACTGTGGCTATGCCCTCTGTGTAGCACTTAGAACAGGGATGGATTGTAGCAACAAACGATCGTAATGGCGTATGGACGTAGAGAATAGACATCAATACTTTTATTTAAATTGTCAACAGCTCCGGCAGTCTTTGCATAAGAAGCCTCTAATTAGTCAGAATAAATTGATTAAACGTATTACAGCTGATTATCTTGATCTTTCTATATAACAAGAATTATTAAGTGATTGATAACTTGATCATCAAGAAGTTACAGTGCAATGCTGAGTAGTCTGAGGTGCCATTATTTTGCGCAACAAATTTAGCAGCATTTCTGTCCTTTTTGCTTGAAATGTTTAGGTCTATAGCATAATCATTTGTTCATTGGGCCTCTCAAATTCTGAGCAGGTCGACTCAAAGACAATTTGAGCAGAGTGCATCCAGCAAAAGTTAATGCAGATCTTCAGAAGAAGAAAGTGGATGCTGATAAACAAAAAAAGATACGGACATTGTTTACCACACAAGACATACGCTTACTACTACTAACTACTAACTACTTACTACGCTTCCATGCTGATGATAGCCAAAACTGGTATCTCACATACTGTTGGAGAAAACTTATACTTCCATGTGTAAATGAAGTAATAAAGACGGTAGTGGGTGAAAGTGCTAGTCCTGTGCTTAGTAAAGTGCTTAGTCTTAGTAATGATACATGACAGCGTCGCATCGATGAAGTGGGAAAGGATGTCGAGTCACAACTCTTCAACATCTTATCAACAAGCGACCATGCTCTCCAAGTCGCGAAACATCTGAAACAGAGAGGAAGTACTGATGGGGTATGTTCGCTTTGTTCGTGCAGATGAAATAAAGAAGGAATTGTTATACAGTATCTCATTATGTCAGCCCTCTGAAAGGACTAACTATTGTTTTTGGATCGGATATCACAGATATGCAGTAGCAGTCATTAACCTCTCAGCATCGAATACGTCGGTATAAATCGATGCCTTAAGGCGCATTTCTACTTCAATTGCACATTGCAAATCGTATGCAATCTTTTTGTTTTAAATTCGCACGCAAATGTTGACAAATCGCATGCGAACGTTCGGGTTTCGATTTTACCCAAATCGCACTGTTTGATTTTTTGCGAACGATCGCATGCGGAAGGAAGTTTCTAAAAAGGGATAACAAACAAAAATCATCATTTGGTTCAGACAGCCGTAGAGTAAGGAGTTAAGATTTGATCGAGGAAATTGTAAAACTACGTCACTAACTTTACAATGGCAACGAAACTTTGGACTATAGAATCTATAGAGATCTTAATCGAAACTGTCCACTCAAATAAAGTGCTTTTGGATAAGAGCTGTGCAGAGTACCGAAACCAACAAATCCAAGAATCTGGACAGATTAAAGTCGCGTCTAAGGAACCTTTGCCCACTCTTGTTAGATAAAAAATGAGGAATCAGTAGAACTTGCTACACCAAGTATTTGAGCAAGACCAACCCCCATTTCGTCATAGTCGATAGTCATCGAACATTTGTTGGAGAGAGTACATCCCATATTGCAATACAGGTCTCTGTGATAATCCTGTTTACTGTAGAATGTCCTAATTGATAGCTGAAAGCCCTTGCGAGATACTTTAAAGTTGCTGAAAGTGGTTCTGCTGGCTTAATGGCGTCTCTTTCATGATCAGATTTTACAATCAAGGATGCAACTAGACGCAGCAGTTCTTCAAACACCACTGAAGATATTCGGAAATACTCGAAAAGGCTTTCGTGATCTCCAAGCTTTCCCTGACAAGATCTGCATACTCACCTTGTCCTTTTCACCTTTGAAGAATAGGATGAACTCCAATTTCTTTTTATACACTGATCATTGATCTTTTTCTTTGCCGTCTTCGCCGAAGTAAGAGCAGTAATAAATTTCTCCTCTTGCAAAATTCTGCCAAGTTCAGAACATTTTGAAAGCGGTGATGACAAAGCAAGAACACATGTGCTATTTTTGCCAAATAATTGAGAGAATTCATGTCATTGGCTGTAATAACAATCAGATTTCGTACGAACTCATTTTAACTGTGTACTGAATTCCCAAGCGTTCACAAATCGGAAATAGCAAATTCCATGGGATTTGCGAGTTGCGATTGAAGTGGAAATGGGCCTTTAGTCATATCCTGTTTAACGAGTAAGTGAATAGTTTGTGGTCTTTAATACTAGTTTAGTTGTTGGGATACTCTTGTAGAGATCAGTTGTTACTTGTAGGTCATCTTTATTACCACACTGGTCAAGACTATAATGGTTTAGTTGAAACTTGCTTGACTTGATTCGTCTTCATCCTCATCGTATATTTACATGTGGCGACTTCGCTCCAATTATCTATCATTTTGTATGCTTTGTCGTGGTCACATCGTACATTTTGGTAAATATAAATTTAAATAAATTATTGGTGGTACAAAATATTAGAATAGAATGCAGCAGACAATTCATTCTGTTTGGTTGAAAAAGCTTTTTTTTCGAATGACACTCATCAGAACCT
>JAAAKL020013002.1:0-12706 GCA_010016065.2 Carybdea cf. marsupialis auct. non (Linnaeus, 1758)
ACTCTTTTAAAAAACCCTCCCAGGCTGTCTCCCCCTGCCCCCCCCCCTTTTTTGTCCCCCCCCCCTTTTTGCCCCCCCCCCCCCCCCCCCACACACACATTTTTACAGCAATCTGCGCCCATGGTAGTCGCTAGTATGCCAGGCACTAAGTTCTTTTCGGTGTTAGATGCCAAGTCTGCATTCCTCCAGCTCAAGCTAGACTATGAATCCTGTCTCCTAACCATGTTTAACATGCCAGTTGGTCGAAGACGATGGCTGGTAGTACCATAAAGGGAGCACCTGAGTTGTGCCAGCGTGCCATGGATGACTTCACCGATGGCATACCAAAGTACAAGACGGTTATGGATGACATCTTCACCACTGCAGAGACCATTGAGGAGCATGATGCTATCCTACGCATGGTCGCCTAGAAAGCAGTAAAATGAAACATCAAGCTGGACTTCCAAAAGTTTGCAAGATGGAAGTGAACTATGTAGGCCACTTGGTAAAGTGTGAAGGCCTCAAGCCTGATCCTGACAAGGTTAGAGCTGTCCGAGAGATGCCTGTTCCCCAGACGAAGAAGGAAGTGCAACACTTCCTGGGTTTTGTCCAGTGCCTTGCCAAGTTCCTTCCCAACCTCAGCAAGATCCATGAGCCGCTTCGCATGGTGACGAGGGAGGACATCAACTTCTATTGGGAAAAGCAGCAGTAAAAAATCATTGATAGACTCAAACAGCTGATCACTGAGGCACATGTGCTTGGTTACTATGACCCCAAAAAGAGAACCTCGTCATACAGTGTGATGAGAGCCAGTATGCTTTAGGAGGTGTACTTGTACAAGACGGCCAACCCATAGCATACACTTCGAGAAAAAGATGCTCACCATGGTCTACTCATGTAAGAAGTTCCATCGCTATGTCTTAGGATGCCAGTTGGTTGTAGAGTCAGACCACAAGCCCTTACAGGCAATATACTCCAAACCACTGCTGGCAGCCCCTATGAGACTACAGAGTGTGCTTCTCAGACAGCAGCCATCAAGCTTATCTATAAGCCTGGAAAAGAGATTCATATTGGCGATACCCTCACCAGAGCCAATCTACCAAGCTGCAAGGTCGACTTTGAGCCACTAATGATCAACATGATTTATTACATCGCAGTATGGCTGGAGTGGTATAAAGAATTCCAGACTGAAACAACCAAAGAACTGAACGAGCTGCATTACATGATATTGAAGGGCTGGCCAGACACCTGAGATGTAGTCCCACATTCCATCCGTGCCTTCTGGTCCATCCAAGATGAACTGTCAATATACGATGGAATAACCTACAAGGGCATGCACATAGTAGTACCACCCAGTATGCATTCAGCCATGCTCACCCAAATACATGAGCCTCACATGGGTGTCACCAAGTGTAAGCAGTAGGCAAGAGAGACACTTTACTGGCCTGGTATGGTGGCTACCATAGAAGACGTAGTTGGAGACTGTGATCCCTGCAACACATATGAGAGAGAATCTGAAGGGTAGACTCTACGGCCAAACAAGACAAGTGCCACCACCATCAAAAAGCTGAAGGCTACCTTCTCGCGTAACGTTATGCCAAAGGTGCTACGAAATGACAACGGACTGCAGTTTTCATGAACTGAGTTCAGCACTTTTGCTAAAGACTGGCGTTTCAAACACATAACATTGTCACCTCGTTATCCACCATCCAACAGGGAAGCTGAGAGAGCTGTCCAGACTGTGAAATGTTTGTGGGAAATGACAAGAGACAAAGAACTGAATCTGCTCAATTATCACACTACACCACTATTATCGTGCAAGTTTTCACCAGTACAGTTGAGCATGAGCAGGAGACCATGCGACCGTCTACCAGCAACAACACAACTCCTGCTACCAAAATCCTATGATGTGCCCCGGGTCTGTAAGCTTCTGAATGCGGACAAAGAGAAACAATGTCAGACACCTAGACCATCAATGCCTCAACCACCAAAACCCCGATCACCAGTAGCTAAGCCACCTACAGTACCTGAGAAGCCAACCACTCCCAAGGTGAGACAGTCCAAGCCAGCCAGAGCTCTAGCACCGAGCAAAACAGCATGCCCAAAGAGATGTGCAGGATTTCTAAGCCACCAGATAAACTTAATCTATTAGCTTCCTGAAAGTCTTAGATGGGGCATAATAATCCCCTAAAATGCATCCCGAGAATAGTCCATCCAATGAAGCATTTATAAAGCTATGGTTTCCAAGTTTATCCAGTGACACTTAAAATAGGTTATTGTTCAGTAGTCATGTGATTCTAAAGACCATACCAAAGACACTCCACAGAAACAGTTTCTTTATTCATATTAGTATTATTTGACTACATTTTCATTTATAACTTTTATTAAAAGAAACGAGATGTAACAATTGTCCACCAAACATTTGTAAACACAATATCCTGTGAGACTACCTGCAGCCATTATGACTACTGACAGCCATTATGGAAAGTCAACCAATGTAGTTCGAGGAGTTAGGAGATATGATTGATCAAGTTATTACAACCTATGTCTTTGTTCAAGTGACAGATCTCTGAAAACTCAGGAAATGTGAAATTAGTCAGCGAAACTCACCTGGAAACCATAGTAGCTATGTATCATTGAACATTGTGATTAACTCATGCCCTGCAGAAAGCTGCTCGGTGGTTATTCCAAAGATCCTGAAAGCCACTAAGAGTAGCTCAGTCAATGACCTCACTTTTCTTTGTTCTATTGGCTTGTTCTGCTTGTTGCTAGGAGCCCCCTTGTTTATTATTCATTGAGTGGGTACAATATTTCCTGTCTAAGAAAAGACTCGCCTGCAATCTTGCATAGATCTATTGATTTGTGCTGTGTAACAAAACACAGAAATATCCCCATGTCACTTGATCACAACTTTGAAGATGGCTTCTTCATAAAAAACTTTCACTTCTGAGGAGGCTGCAAATATTATTTTGCAATTGTTGGAGGATGATTATGATGATTCATTTCATTTATGTGATGAGTCAATTGATAGTTCAAGTAATTCTGAGGAACACTTTAGTGAATCAAGAGACACTATGGGTAGAAAAAGAGCTTCAAGTTTGTTGTTATCATTGCGTATAAGTGCAAACAAAGAATTTCATGACAAGAGTATTTGGGTTTAAATTGTAGTTCTTCACAGTCTAAGGAAAGCACCAAGTCTACAAATATAGTGAGCAATATTGCTGATGCCTGGAGGAAACTTGAGGATGAGGAAGTAGATGCTACAAAGCAAAACTTTCCATTTACAAAATATACAAAAGTATACACCATACCATGCTTCATGTTGGGGATTCCAGTGAAGAAAATTTGAAAAAAATAGAACCATTTGGTCTGTAAATTTCAAAATGCATTGCAGTCATATCAGGATATGGCTATTGACAAGATGGTTATCAAATGGACAGGTCAGTGGAAGTATAAACAATATAACCCCAGCAAGCCAAGTAAATATCACAATAAAACTTTGGGTTGTGTGACAGTTATGCCTACAATATCCTACTTTACTTGGGCAGGGAAACCTCGTTTATATCTGCTACAAATACTGCTGTTGACTCTGTAAAGATTTTTGACTACCTTATGCAGCCACTAGGGAAAGGTCATCATTTATTTGCTGATAGGTATTATACAACCCATGAACTCTGTTATGAAAATATGTTATTTTCTCCATGTATTGTTGTAGTGGTCAATTGTTTGTTTTGGGGTTTTTTGTTTGAGACCATACTATGTTTGAAATTGATTAAAGCTCCAGAAAAGGTGTGAGAGTATTCATTCTCATTAATTACTCAACAATGCTATTTAGAACAATTTAATCAACTTCTTAAAACAATGGGCCGTCACCTGCAGCCAGCCGTCTTAAGCACAGACCCAAGCTCTCCAGATGCTTTGAATAACTGCTATCAAAGTCTTGGAGGGTGTGTATGATAAACCAAAGAATGAAGTTTTCGCTAGGCATCTGCTATCGTGCTGCAAACAAGAACCTGGTCAATCGCTTGATCAGTACCTGCAAAAATTGAAAACTCTTGCAAAAGACTGTAACTTTCAAGCTGTCACTGCCGAAGTTCACAAAAATGAGGCTATCAGGGATGCTTTCATCAGCAGCCTTATTTCACCTCACATACGCCAACGGTTGCTTGAAAAGAGTAAACTGGATCTTGACACTGCTTATGAAGATGCTAGAACTCTAGATATGGCAGAAAAACAGAGCTTGTCGTATCGCTCTGACCCAATGACTGCTGCTGTCAATGAAACTCTACCAGATGAAGATGGAGCCAATTCCTTTGATGGAACAGCTGCTGCTGGTTTTGCTGAGGAAAAGTGTTTCTTTTGTGGCTACAAGAGACACCCAAGATCCAAATGCCCCGCACAAGAAGCATCCTGCAAAAAATGTGGTAAATTAGGACATTTTGCAAAAGTTTGCAGATCAACTGAAAAGCCTCGTAAGACTGCCATGGCGTTATCTTCTGACAACCCAAACCTTGCAGGCCTGTCGGCTGTGTCAACAATGGATAGCCTAAAGAAGGCACGGATCACTGTAACGGTACACAATGTTAATCTTAATGCCTTGGTTGACACCGGCAGCTCTGACAGCTACATCAACTCTAGTGTTGCGAAAGCGAACGGCTAGAAGGTAATTCCCTCTTCATGCAGTATCAACATGGCTTCCACAAGCCTTACAAAGAGGACACTAGGCCATTGTGTTGTGCCCCTTTCATACAAATAGAGACACTATTCTCAGAAGCTCTCATTCTTACCCGACCTCTGTGCCGATGTTACTTTAGGGCATGACTTTCTAAACAAGCACTCGGAAGTGCATTTTCCTTTTAATGGATCTCAAGATCCTCTATCAGTGTGTGGAGTTGCAGCTGCAAATGTCACTGCACCTTCTCTTTTTGAGAATTTGAGTGAAGACTGCAAGCCCATTGCTACCAAATACTGGTGCCATTCTGATCTAGATGAACATTTCATTGACTTAGAAGTAAATAAACTCCTAAAGGATGGAATCATTGAGCCTTCTTCGTCACCCTGGCCCAAGTGCTGGTGACAAGTGGCAAAAGACACGAAAGGAGACTAATGGTTGATTATAGTCAAACAATCAACAAGTTAACCGTGTTAGTGATTGATTATATTCAAACAATCAACAAGTTAACCATGTTAGATGCCTGTCCTCTTCCACGACTGGGCAAAATGGCTGAATCCACCTCCAAATACAGGTATTACAGCACTTTTGACCTGAAAAGTGCATATCATCAAATCCCTCTAAGGAGACTGAAGAAGACTACACCACTTTTGAAGCTTGTGGAAACCTGTACCACTTCAAAAGAATGTCTTTTGGAGTTACCAATGGAGTTGCTGCATTTCAGAGAACAATAGACAATATCATAAAGCCATTTTAGAACAAACTCATTACATTCTTAACTAGGAACCTTCCTTGGGCACATTTTATACTGGGACTTTACAAGCTAACAGAAAAAAATTAGTGTTCAGATTAAATCAGATGTTAGACTCAAATTATCAGGGTCAATTTATTTGCACAGTGAGAGTGGAATACTTCTTTGTATGTGGAAGGACAAAAAGGCCAGGAAACCAGTGATTGCTGTTTCAACAGCATGTACTAAGGGGAATGTAAATGTCACTAAGAGCAGTAGGAAAACTGTCGAAAAGCCCTCACTGGTCCAGAAAATTCAATTACTGTATGAATGGATGTGACAAACTGGATCAGTTTGTATTGTACTATAACAATTTGGATAGGAAAACTGTGAAATGGCAGAAAGGAATATTGACCTGGCCGATTGAAGTAGCACAGGTCAATTCTTTCATAATTTATGCTCTCACTCTTGCCCCAGACAGGGGAAAAATGAGTTTCAAACAATTTAAGCGATACCTTATCAATGATATGTGTGATACAGCTTTTGAAAAGGAGCCACCAGGTGAAAAGAGATATAGCAGTACTAGCCTTGAGAGATATGTTGGAAATAAACATTTACTCTGTGGTGTGCAGCACACCACAAACAAGGGAGCCCACTAAGTTTGTCTTCCCTGGATGTACTGGTAAGCCGTTCCTTCATCCAAAAGAATGTTTCTTGGTGTACAATACTAAGTAGACCTTTGTAGTGGTTTTGACAATCTAGTACCTTGCTACACTTAATATATTGAAGTGCGGACAGACATTTTGATTGGGTCATTTTTAGTCAGTACACTTTTGAATATGATTCCAAGTTCTATATTTAATTTGCATGATTAACTAGTATCAACTGGTAATTATCTTCATTAATAGAATCAGAGATATTTTGGGTATCACCCAGCTTACTGTGCCAGATCTTTACCATCCATTTTCAAAGTTTGATGTTTTGGCCTGGCAAAATAACAATACATTCAAAATTGTTTGTTAATACGACTGGCTTAAGGAAAAGAATAACACTATTCCATAAGATATCATGAAAATTATGTATCTGGAAGTCTTTGTTTTTAATTGTATCTAGCATTATTGATGTAAGTGTTCATTGATATACCTGTAAAGGAGACCTAAATACAACTTCATATTTTCTGGTCTGCTACCTGGTCTGAACATCCCAATTATCATCAGATCCCAGTCCAGTTAATCTTATCCAAAGAGATAATGAAGGATGACTATAAGCAAAAGATTTTTTATTGCTTTTTTTAAACAAAATTTAAAACCCTTCGCAAAATATTTGAATTTTATAGCCATCACAAAAAAATTAGAGCTTCATAATGAAAACTGGGTTTTTCTCCATTGTTTCCTCTTTCATTTGGTTGGTAACTCAGTGCTATCAGTAGAACATTTATACATTCTTCATGTATTCATGAATATGGTGCCTTGACCAGTTCCTGGAGTGTATACATTTACATTTCATTACAAAATTGGAATTTGACTAAGGAAAAGGTCAATGGAAACAACTTGCCATTCTATCTCATCTATCATAACACTGCTGTCAATGTTCTCTCCTCTCAACCTTCTTCTATACCAGTGGGTATTCTTCATGTATGTACCATCCACGAAGACATGCAGGTATTGTTGGGAACAACATGTAGCTGTAGGGTGAAACAGTGTGTTTTTGTCAACACATGATTCTCCTACTAAATCTGCTTCACCTTTGTCCTTGTCACCCACACCTTCCTCCCCACTTTGTATGCCTACCAAACTCCCCCAGCTCAGCCTCCTTACTTTCAATGGTTTAATTAGTGACAGGGTTGGTTTTGGGGAATGTTTTTGGTAAGAAGTGGGCAACCTCAATTCTCTAAGTGATGCAAGTAGATTTACGTACTCAGGTGGCCGATTGCATGGTGATGCCTTAGCTTTCGTTAAGGGGATTATTCCCTCCACTTCCAACTACTACATTTATGTAGCAAGCTTACTATTTCTGCCAGACACATTGAATTATTCAGGCCAACATACTTATCGTGCATACACCTGCTCCCCATTTTTTCGCTCACCAGCCCTTATAGGTTTTACTATGCTGTCATGAAAAAAAATATTGGGTTTTTTTAGGCCTAGGGCATTGATTCAGTTACATGGGCACCATTTTTGTTCCTGTTCTGTAGGACAAACTTCCTCCCAATTTTTTTGGGGGGGTGTGGGGGGATTGGAGATTACAGTTCTAGCTCCTCCTTTGATTTGAAACAATCCACTGCTGCTCAGAATCCTCATCTTACACAAGGCAGAATAAATATTAACTTTGGTTTCCCCTTTATTCATCCTCCCTCCCTCTATGAGATTGACCGGCCTTCCTCTACCTCTAGTTTTGATGCTGCTTTCAAAACAACCAGCCACTATTTGTCATCAACCTCATTTTGTGGTCTACTGCACTCTTCCAAAAGAAGAGAAAGCCAACATTGTTCTCACAAAATATTGTCTTTATTGTTTGATTCCTGGCCATCGTATTGACCAGTTTAAAGTTAGGGGCTGCCATGGTAATTGTTAGGGAAAGCATCACACAAGTATACATAATCTGGATTTCAGTTCCATGTTAAGGGCACAAACTGGTTTCTCATCTACTGCCACTTCCACCCCAGCATCACTGTCTCCCCAGGGAACCACCCCTACATTTCCATATCGGTTACCTTCATCTTTTACACTACCAGCCACACCCATATCAGCTTCAAATCAATCTTCCACGCCTGCTGCTCCTGTGCCCTCTGTAATGCGTATTTTATCCTGTTGGCTCAAGAAATTTGTCTACCTCAAGTGTGTCTCCATCACAAGTTTTGTTGAAGACAGCTAAGGCCTTGGTTACTTATAGTGATACAATGATCAACACAACTAGCTTTCTTTTTCTTTGAATACCATCTCCATCGCATACTGATCCGTTTTAGTCATGTATATCTTATTGTTGGGAAATCCATGAAATAGACATTAAAAACACTTGGAAAACAACAGCTTTGTTTGTAGCTACCCTATTTTTACTCTTGAGTAAAATAGCAGATTTCAATGCTCTACCCCTTTCTGAAAATGATAGCTGCACCAAACTGATTTGAAAGCAGAATCTGTGATTAGACGTCAAATTTTGAGAAGTTGGGTCTCATAAAATGATATATGTCTGACCTAAGTAGCTATGAAGTTGTGTGTGGTTAAACAGTGAGTGCTCAGGTATGAGATGCTCTGTTGAGACTTCCTGTACAATCATCAGTACTCCAATGTATAAATGATTATACTTTCTATTCCTTTAACAACACATGGTTCCCCACTGGGAAGGTGCCTTTGCACACAACCAGTCGTACTTTTCACATTATTCTATATTGGTTACTGTCAGTGTAAGGCTAATTATTTATTACTGTAATACCTTTTTCTAATCCAAGTGTTAGAAATAATAAGTGGCTTTTGTTTCTTTGACAAATTTATGTTGTCACGGTGTTACTTGTTCTACATTAAAATATACCAGAGTCTTTTTTAGGCATGACAAGTAACTGTTTTTACGGCCATAAATAGCAATAACTTCAATATATCTGCCGTATCATAGAATAATGGTAACTGCAAGTTATGTATCATAATATCTTGAAGATGCATGCAGTGAGGTTCTTTCATTGTCTCATTACAATATTTTTTGAGGGGGGGGGGGGGTACCATTACAGTATATTTAGTATTAGTTGTGGCCTTCGGACCAAGGAAGAGGATCAGCATAGAAGCATCCATCACCCCCACATCTCTAGACCATTGCAATACCTTATCAAGTATTACTATTCCATTCCATTGTAGATGGGGAGCACGATGGATTCAGCAGACGTTAGACTACCTATTTCACATACTCCAGACAATAATGGTATATACTAATTTCAGAATGTTAATCTACGTGATTTATTATGATCATTTTTTCTTTACTTATTCGTTAAGATTCATTTCATAAATAGTGTATGTTGCTTGGTCTTAACAATTGTCCTGATCATTGAATGTAATGTCAGCAACATCTTAACTTTAAAACTTACTTGGAATGCTAGTGTAGTAAAAATTAACATTTTTGAGAAAAATCGTTTTTGGCCCAAAATCCGGGATATCTCTAGGTTTTACATCCACATCCATTAATTTGGCTGTTATTATTGCATTCGGCTGTTAACTGGCTGGAGAAGCAATAGCTTGTCATGCATTTATCTCAAAATCGGGGATGGGAGCTGTCCTTAAAGTAGACTTAGTTAGAAAATGGTAATCCATTTGTGGTTTCAATCCTTTTGAATCTGGTTACCAACACTTTGAGTTGGAAAGTAAACTCAGTGTAGATTGCACATTCCGCGGAGCATCCTTTTTTATGTATACTATTCCATGAAACAAACGCTATGTTAAGGCATTTGTAGTGAAATGATATATGTATTGTATCCACACAATCCTTTCAGAATTTGTTGGCTAACCGTACTTACAATTTGTGCTTGAAATTCCTTATTCAGGTATTTGTTGGGCGCTAGGTACCTTTTCAATGTTGATAGGATATCGCCGCAAATGAAGTACATACAGCATTCAAATAGATGATAAATTTCCACTGCTTACAAAAGAAGGATACGTCATGCCCAAGATAATATTATTCGTGTGTGTTGGGGGACTTTTGGGGACAAATATTGTTTTGTCCGCAGTGTTGATGTTCTTTTGCAAGATTAGATAAACTTGATAAAGCACTTATTTAGGCTGAGTGGCATTCTTCTTAGTGACAGTTTGGAATTAAGCTTCCGCCTTTTCCCTGGTTTTACTAATGGATGTCCATTATCTGAACTATCATCTGAAAATGTTTCTGGTTTATAAGCACAGGCATTCAGACTTTCTCAAGTCGACTAGAGGTAGCTTTATGCTGGTACATTTCTATTTCAGTTGACCTGCTTCTTTTGTCGCAATTTATGATAACATTCTGAAGTTATATTGTTTCTTTTCTGTTCTGTAACAAAAATCAGGTGTTTATGGTCATGGAGGGGTAAGTATTATTTGTTCATTGCTACCGTCGGCATTCGATAGCAGATTAGTGGATTAAAAAGTTGCCGTATGCCCGTCTCCGTTAGTGAAGGTACTTGGTACCCTTACAGCCATGTAGGCAGGTTTTCCATAACCTGGCAGCTTATAAATAGATTTGTCGCTTTTTAACTACTCATCAATATGATATTACATATCACTTCTTACATTTTATTTACAGTAAAGAATGATTACTTAAGGTTTGAAACAAGTGTTGTGATAACAATAGTTTTGTCACCGACCAAGTTGATGAAGATGAAGCAAAAGGAGACGAGTTCTGGCTATAAAGAAAACGTAAATGAAAATGGGATGCCTCAAAAGTATTTCATACTCATTTACTAGTTCTTAGTACTTAAAGGGCAAGGTGGTAGATCGCAACTAATCCTGTTGTCTATTTTCGATTTTAGTTTCTTTTACTTATTTGTACGAAAGCTATTCGAAAATATTTTCTTTGCAATCAAACCCACCAGGTATGCTAACCGCACTAACTTCAATATGTTACACAAAATGTTGCCAAGTTGCAGCTTCCTAGCTTTTACCTTTTCTCAAGTATCATTAGTTGTTGACTCCAAGAGGGCTCCAAAACTCCTTTCCAGGATGATAATGTTTATCTTAATACCTCGTTTAGGGTTAACAACTTTGCCAGTAGGATGGGCGCTCAATAACTTTCTCTGACTTGAAGATGAGCTCGTATTATCATATTGCGCATGATGAACGCGCACTTATTAACTTTTTATGCTTGTAGTATTGGCATGTATTAACATTCTGCAGATAGGACATGTGGCACTTTACTTTTTCTGACATGAGTATCGGCCCGCATGAACTTTTTTGATTTTGAGACGTAGATTTATCGACTTTTTCTAATGCAGTAAACTCTTGTCCATACGCCTAGAGAAAACACTTAGAAATTCTAACGAAAAATTGGTTTGTTCTCAAAATTTTGACTTCAATTAAAAATCTTTTATTACAAATTGTTTTATTTTCTCTCCGCGTGGTTCTAACCTACACTCAATACTTATCCGATGCCTTGGTTGACACAAGTGTTGCTATCAAACCAGTTTGCTATAGTATACTTCACAAGACTGGTCTACCATGGCTCCATCATGTGTCTACCACATTTTTGCGCTGAGGTATCCTATCGTGTTACAAGCGAAGATTTACTTTAATTTCCGTAATGGAGATCGTGATGGAGGTCAGGGTCATGCTCATATCATGATGATAGCTGTAGAATTCATTGTGTTGTATGCAGTGAGAACGGATTGCCATATTATTTTTACCTACGTAGTGATCACCTTATTTCTTAGTTATTAATTAAGCAAACTGGAGAGGAGCGTGGTTACTAGCACGTCCTCCTGTAATGTTGAGATACTCAGCATCTGATGAACTGACACTAAATTTGCCGAGTTTGCGACCCTACCTTTGTCACTACGCTTGGGTAGGTGCGTTTAAAGTTACGCTGCCTTTAGGATGGGCGTCATATTGGGTTTGGGCTTTTAATAAAAAAGATGTGATACTTTCATTGATTGATTCATTATCAAGTAAGAGTATTTCTAAAACGTCCCTATGTATCGGCTAATTATTTTGTATGATAATTATCCCCAGCTAATGACGTTTCAGGCATCTAATTTCCCATTCATAACTACATTTGTGCAGTTATCCGAGTAATAATTTGGTGGGTTTTTTGTGATTTCTCTTCTCTCTCTTTGATTAGATGGCAATTGCAGTTAGTCCAGCAAGTAACCCCGCTGGTATGTTGCTTTAATTTGACAAGTAATTTGCCACCTCAACTTTCCTTTCGAAAGATATTAATTATCTTAAAGTTTATGATTTCCTTTCCTTGTGCCTTCATATTTAAGAAGCAACAGCTGGAACGTACCGTCAGTAAATGCAACGCATGCACTGCATGCATTAAAAATTTCAAGAGATAGCCTGGCGCTTCCACATGTCCTGCCTTTAACTTGTTCAGTTTCTTTGTGGAGCATCGTAAATTCAAGTTTGATTAAATACTATCGTATCAACCCCGTCAAAATGCTTTTCCAATCTCAACACGTTGACGATTTTCGTTAGCTGGGCGTCGCAATTTCCTAAAAGTTCCCTAAACCTCCTCAAAATCGCCCAAAACCTGTACTTCGCGACGCCAACAGCTAAGTGTGTGGGAAGTTGTGCAATGAACGCATGCAGAAAGCCAGTTGCTTTCAGTTGTCATGGAAACAGTCCCTCGATGTTCAGTGATTGGTTCGTCTAACAATA
>JAAAKL020013003.1:0-12706 GCA_010016065.2 Carybdea cf. marsupialis auct. non (Linnaeus, 1758)
AGCTGTAGATATAGTAGTAGTAGTAGTAGTAGTAGTAGTAGCAATAGTTTTAGTAACAGTAGTAGAAGTAGTAGTAGTAGTAGTAGTAGTAGTAGTAGTAGTAGTAGTAGTAGTAGTAGGAGTAGTAGGAGTAGGAGTAGTAGCAATAGTTTTAGTAACAGTAGTAGTAGGAGGAGTAGGAGAAGAAGAAGGAACAGGAGGAAGAGTACAAGTAGTGTTTAGTAATTGTTGAACTAGTAGCTGTTGATGGCAACACACTTTTTGTTTGTAGTCGCCACAATAGCTCCCAATCCTCTACCGAGAAACATAATCATCCAGATCTACGTGGTTGAAGAGAACAGTCTCTTGTACTTTGTGTTTTTATGTTGTAAGAGAGGATATGTTTGACAACTTTTAAGAGAAAGTAAAGTTATTACAATTCTAGGATCGAAAATGGACATTTTAGAAAGTCCTTTGGCTATAAAATTAAAAACAAATTCTGGGCCTTTTTACCGAAGAAAGGTGAAAGTCCTGAACCCATAATTATCTACGGAAACTTTAAATGGTAGGCGTAAAAGCTACTGTACGTTTGTGAATTTCTGTATCACTTTTAGTTCTATGCAGTTGTCTGGAAATGAAAGTGAACGTAATGTATGTTAAACGCTGTTAATGTTAAGGTACCTCTTACATAATTAAAAAGAGGAAGATGGAGGCTTTTAACAAGAAATTTGTTTAATTTTGTTTTAGACCAAACCCCAAGATCAAGCTGTGCGTGACAGTGAAATAATGATTTCTCACGACGATTTATCACGTCGGCATTCTGGAGAATTTCTTAATGGACCCACCCCCACTATCAGCCATCACAACAGCTTTGCTCATCCAGACACCAGATTAGTCGAAGACAAATACAAATTTTCTCCTCAGTATCTTGCACATGCGCAACAGAGAATCTTGAACAAAAACGAACTCGCTTGTCTTGACGGGAACGAAAAGCAAGAGGAAGCGTGTTATGCAAAAACCAACGACGTGTATTTAAAACTAGTAAATGAGGGAACTAGACAGTCATTTCGCGAAAAGCAGCGTCTTAGTGAGGACTTAGAGAGGCAGAAACGGTTATTAATGGAGGACTTGGCACGGAATGAACAATTACGAGTCGAACAAATAAGGAGAAAGTACCAGATAAAATCTTTTTCTGGATGGGGGCCCTATGGGCAAGGGAGGGGTGAAAGAGATCATGAACAGCATCCTGCGGTTAGTTATTACTGGTCTGAAAAGGAGAGGAAGAGAAGTTCATCAGTAGCGTATGATGATAGTAAAAACATCCACAATTACAGACCCGATCGACATAGTGAATATCCCGCTCATTACAGGAACATTTCGCACCACGAAGAGCAAAGAAGTGAATACTATGAAAATAGATCGAGACAGTTACATTCAGTTTCACATGGTGAGTCTCTGGGTAACAGAAGTAATGTAGCAGATACTAATCATTCTAGAAGGCATTATATGCCACCTCAGAGAGATGACAATAGTAGTAGTAGAGGATCAGTTAATAACCGTTTTGTTACCTCTCCACGAGGTAATCCAGCTATAACCGATCATGCGAAAGATCATTCTCCAAAATCGAACGGGATAGACAACTTTCATGGTGAAGAAAAATCGGCTTTCCGTATCGTTGGTAGCAATCCGACTCCAAATAGACCAGGATCGTTAGAGTTGCATCGTAAGATGTTGTCTTTGAATTATAAGAGTTCTTTCGAATCTAGTAATACTTCGTCAGCTGAATATCGTCACTGTGTTCACTCTGATGAGGATTCAATCCCAAAAGATGCCAAAGCAAGTGAAGTTGGTAAAGAGATTATTGAAGTCGTGGAAACCTCGGACGACGGACCATTCGCCACAGAAAGAGATGATAGCGAGATCTTTCCGAAGGTGCCTATAGAAATAGAAGATATCAATGGTCATTCCTTAGAGAATAGTAAAAGCAATCCTACAGACGACGATGCACAATCATGTAATGTGTCCGTTACCTCAGAGAACCAGGACGATAGCCAGGATGGTATAGTTAATGACAAGTACGACGGGGACGATCGTAGTCAGGATAATGCATCTAGCGACAGCTGTGTGTCCGACGTACAAGAAAAATCTAACGACGACGAGGAGGACAAAGAAGGTCGTTATGTGACAAACGATCTTGTATTAGACCTAGGAGACGAGACCATGCCAAAGGAAGATGGCTGCGATAGTTCAGATTCAATTAAAGACAATGGAAGTATCTCTCCAAAGAGTGATATGACTGCTGGATCTATAGGGGAACTTAGAATTACAAACGTACAGTCACTTAGAGATACAGCCTATGTAATTTCTGATAGTCACTTAACTTCTAAGAGAACTTCCGACTCTAAGGATGTTCAAGAGATGTCTGAATCTTTTGCATCTTCAACTGGAATGGCTAGTCAAACGCCAGAAAACGAGAGTAAGCGTAGGAAAATTGACCAAACAAGGAATAGTCCGGCCTCAGACCAAGATTCTTCCGAGGTAGTTCAGCCTGTTGGAGGAAAGAGGCGAACTCGAACTCGTAGTCACAAGAAGTGGGACGATAAGGACAAGAACCCAACTGACTTCATGACTAGCCAGCATCGAGTTGCTATTGACTTGCCAAAGCACAACTGGCTTGTGGAGAGATTATTATCGGAAAATCGATTACCGGCTGAGGCTCTTAAAAGTCCACCTCCACTTAGCAAAGACCATAACGAAGGCGATAAGCTCAGAGAGGGTAGTTCTAAAAGTGCAGATGAAGTTAGTAAGAAAACTGCCATCCAGTCTTCAGACGAAGATAATAACTGCACTAAGGAGACGAGAAAAGAGCATCCCAAAAAATATGTGGAAAAGAATACAATTACTTCATCAGACGAAGAGAAAGGTAGCAGCGATAACGAATCAAGAAATCTAAAGCAAAATTGTGATATAAAAGAAACTGTTCAAGAAATAGTTGATGACGCGTTATCATTACGAGAGGATGGAGAAACGGCGACCGATGAAAACATGGCGAAGATGAAAATGTCTCCATCCGCACTGCAAGGGAGATATGATGATAAAGTCAGCTCTGTTGGCTCACCTCCCCAACGAGAGCCTAAAGAAATGAAAACTGACACACGTAGAGAGAAAGACAATTTGCTACTAGAAATTGATAATGGCCCATCAAAGGAGTTTACAGATAAAGAGCAGCGAAGGAAAAATTCAGCCATCTTCACGGGCTCGAACGTACATAGTGAACTAAAAAGCAGTGTCCTCCATGGGGACCTAACTGAAACTTGTCAGCCTGATCGTATTACTTTGCCCGGCGTCGAAGACTTTCAAGATAAAGATCGGAATCATAGTAGTAGCGAAAGTGATTTTTGTCAGTCTCCAAACAAGTTTGTATCATTACGAAAGAGAGAATCCATTTCTTCGGTAAGCTCTGACGTTGAAAGGGTGATAGATCCTCCTCCAAAACTGCGTCGATGCTCCACGGAAGGGTTCATTGCATCTCGGGGACAGGATATGCTACTTCAGGACAAAAGGAAAACTCGTGGGGCGCTAGAGAGTGGTTCCTTATCGGAAAGAATTAAACTAGATCTACGCTCTGAACAAGATGGGCTTCTTAAAATTGACTTAAGCAACGATATGAAACAGAACGGTGGGATGCCTGTTGATTATGCCTCGATCTCTGATTATGCAACTCGAATGGTCGATGCCGAACTCAGAGGAAAAGTGGATAAATTGCCTCCACCTCCTACGTTCTTAGGAAATTCAGGGCAGGTAAGTCCAAGGCAGAGAAACAGCGCTGAGCGCCCTCATGACTCGTATACGAACACTGCAGTGGCTCGACATGGCCAATTAGTTTCTGCCTCTAGCAATATAGCAAGGCAAGGCTTACTAAGGCCCAATGCACGCCACTACCCAGAACCACCGATTCTTCCTAGCCATTCAATGCAACAGACAATCTCCGGAACTACTCCGCCACGCTTTTTTCACCATCACCATCATCATCATGTTCATCAGCATCATGCTTCTTGCAACCACCTGAAACAAGACTCTGATCAGTCTAATTGTAACATGCATTGGGATTCTAACTGTCCTCACCATGGCGCATCACCTTCCTCAGATGGCCCTAAGTTGCATGCCCTTCCTTCAAACCAGCACCCAACACATGATCACGATCCTTTGGTAAGGGATAAACCACCGGGTCTCACAGGCCCCAAGCAGAGACCTTCTGATTACAGCAATGACCAAAAGATATGTCACTCTTCTTTAATAAAGGATCGTGGTATTGACCACACAATTCCTAATGTACCCAAGCGTCCCCTACCTACACATCCAGACTTTGCACAACGAGTTTATCCAAATGACCGTAATCTTATGGGAATTGCAACTTCGAAGGTAGCTACACCCTTCCCAAACTTGAATAGTTCACATAACCCTGGAGCTGTAACTCCATCCGTTTCTTCAGTAGCTGATGAACTCAGCTATATGAGAGCAAGGCGTAGCTTAGAAATTCAAAGGGAGACGATAAGGACAGAGTACAACTCCGTTTGCAATGAATTACATATGCATGGACACCGTAAATTTTCAAGTCATTCACTTACTGAACGTGGATCCCATTCTAACGTCTACGCTATTGGCGAGAAGGGCATTTTACATAGTTCACGGGAATCAAATAGACTGTCTCCATTCCGAAATAGTGGTCTTTATCAACGTCCCTTGTCTGCTCGTGACTCTACAGCAATGCGGGAAGCAAACAAGGCAGTTAGAGAAGCTAACGCAATACACGAAGCAAGTGCCATCGAGGAAGCAACAATGATCAGACGTATTGCGTCCTTAAGACAAACTGAAGCGTTAAAGGACGAGGCTATTTTGCGAGAGCAATCGATGCAATATAGGGTGAATGATAGAGCAGTACTTAATTCTGAAGAATACGAGAGACTTAGAACATTTAAACAAATGAAGGAACGAGAAATGATGCTAAAAGCTTCTGAAAGAGCAGCAGCTATAAGTCAGAGAGCTAATTTACATCAAGCACAGGAAAGCAGGAACATGTCACTCAACACCTTGCCAGGTGCTATGCAAAAAGGTGACGAGGCACATTTACGCGAGAGGTTAATACGCTACAATATGGAGCAAGCTGATAAAATGAAATTGCATATGCACAAGACACCCAATTCTATGCATCAAGAAAATGTCAAGGTTGCAGAGTTTCCGCCAGAAAGGAATAGCATTCATTTTGGAAGGCATCCTGACGTAATCAGTGGGTCGCCATGGAACGAAACAAGGCAAAACGGGTTGGAGTACAAGCATGGCAATATACGCCCTGAAATTTTGCATGATCATCGGATTGCACATGGAAATCGGTATGGTCTTGATACGTCATCAAGGATTGATAGGCCTCATGGAATACCTGGTAAGGAGAGCCAATTCGCTAATTTTACTCATGATCAAAAACTTTTATACCCAGAGGCAATAAAGGAGCAGTTAAGACATGCAAACAGCCAGAGCAGAATAGTTGATGGGAAACCATACCCTAAAATTGACCCGTTAGCTCATGCAATAGACCTATCGAAGCATCCTACTCTAAGTAAAACATTGGATCAAATTACAAAGCAGGCCTCTTATCCAGCAGCAAATGGATTGATCAATCTTGCTATGCTTGCAAGACAAGGAAGTAATGATCAAGGACCCTCTTTCTCAGGGCGAGATAGACACATGTCGACAGGTGATTTGGTAAGTAACTTAGATGTTATTATAGCACTATTTACACGCAACAAGAAGCTCGTACTTTCAACTATGACACTATAAACTTATATTTTATCTTAGCTACTCTTGGTTCCTAACTTATTTCTTTCACCTTTCAGATATATTATCAACAACAACTGCGATACATCAAGAAATCTGCATCCTAAATAATATTTTCTTTTGTTATAATTTTAGTTTTTATTTCTAAGTGCTGTTTACGAAATGTCTGACGGGTTTATCAATACATATAACATAGGAGCAGTAGCAATTCGTCTCAGTGGAGATAGCTGGCATTCATGGTATCTTCCATTACGATCTGTCTTAAGCTTTCGTCGTCCATGTTAGTACAACATTCATGATTAGGTCTTTCTTTTCAGATTTTTAGTAACTATGGGAGAGGAGACTATGTGTCTTTCTCGCCCCTTTTAGCCTAACTGTTGCTACAGAAATCGGCCTAAAATGGGTATGCTACACTTTAAAGAAGCCTCCCACGGATCTGTAATGCAAAAATGAGTCCAATTGACAACCTCAAGGACGTATGAAATGCATCACATCATTTTTTACTCCAGTTAGAGACCTCGAAATGATAGTTTCAGCTCAGTGCCCTCTTTGAGATCAAAGTACGTCACCCGTGTTTCGTTTGAAGCCTAACAACTTAGTATCTGGCTATGATTTTAAAAAGTGGTCATTGCAAGTCAACGTTTAGTTGAGGAATTCATGAAGTAGGTACTCAGAGAATTTTATTTCTGCAGCATATAATTAACAATAATAATAACAATAATAATAATAATAATTAGGCAAATAATTGCTGAGTGATCATTCTATGTGGTTCCTGGTTTTTTTTGATAATTCAAGTAAAAAGGTCCAGCAAATGTTGTTTGCACTGGACAAACCTCGAGTGCGTTCAAACCGATGTTACGTTTGTGTTTATAACGAAAGAAATAGGGTCAAAATCACACTATTATGTCACAAGAACGTTGCTAAATAATTTTACGTCTTATGGCACATTTGATCTATTGGATTTAGATGGTAAATCTCTGAACAAATACACTTTCTCATTGACAGTGTAGTCTCATGCGGGGGCTGACATGCACAATAAGGCAGAGGATTTGTCCTCTTTAAGATAATTTAATAGATCGTCTCCTTGAAATATTTCAAAATTAATTAAAGATAGTCTATGAATTTATTTGTTCCCACCTACTTCATAGTAAGGTGCACTTATTGATCCTAATAAGCTTACTGTACACATGAGGGGTATACATAGATCCCTGTTTTATTCTTGAGTCCTGTCGACCTTCACTATCGCCGTGCTACGCATTGGCAAGAAGCGATATGAAAAAGTTTTAAGCTGCCAGTAATGAATGCGTTGTATTTAGCCTGCATAAAATCCTATACAACCAGTAAGTTTGTACTGCTCTATTATTAGTATTTTGCAGCCATATTACCTCAAGGGGATGCAGAAGGACTAGTACAGACTGGAAATTTGACACATCTATACCATGATGACAACTAATTTTCAAAATTCGAGAAAATTGGTCACTTTGGTTTCAGATGACATCAGCACTTTCAAAGACTTAAATGATATTTTTGCGGCAAATTCACAGCGTTTTACCAATGTTAACATTTAGTTTTCATTTGTTTTCCTAGTTGTGTTTTATGGAAACTAATTTGTCCCTTAAATTTAATTATCGGTCATCACATTGCAAAAATAAGCATTTGCTCAAATATAACCATTTTCGTAAATAGATCATTGTTGGGTAAAATTTTCACAGATTGACGGTAAGATACAAAAACAAATGTATTCCTTTTTTAACTGTATTAGACAAAACGTTGTTGAGAAATCTAGAAAGTAAATATTGTGAAAACAATTGTCCAATGACACAGAAATGAACGCTTGTTGGAAGGAGAGGACATCTATCCGAAGCTGGAAGGTGTTCGGCAAATCCAAACAAATCAGGTCACAAGGGAGACTGAGGAAGCAATACATCCTAGTTTCAAACTTTTCCTTATCAAATGTAAACACTACTTGTCCTCCTGATTTTTTCTTTGAATAAACTTCGTGTTGTTATAATTGCAAATTGATTGGTTCTTTGATGATTGCAACAGATGTAAAACAAAGCTTTGTGGTCTGCTGGGCCATATTTTGCATTAACCCTATCAACCTCAATGGTACATGGTACCCAGACTGGTCCACCCACTACTACGACTTGCTGATAAAAAAAATAGTTGTACTGAGTACGTTTTGGCTAGATTTGCTATATCTCTGGCAAGGATTACAGCCCCAAAATTTGATTTAAAATCAACTTTATGATTTAATGCTTATTATTTTAACAGTGATAATGGTTTGCTTTAAACTAGATAAAGGAACAAATAAGTATTAATAAGAAAGGACATATTAAATTCTATGAGTTTAAAACGGATTTCTCAAGTTTTAAGAAGGTAGTATGTAGCATTACCAAATCAATTGGACAGAACCACAAAATAATTTTTAGGATAGAGTTATTTCATATGTTTGTCGTCAGTACTAGAATCGAACATACATATTAGAATATTAATATTTTTAATTTTTCTGAACAAAACTTGTGGTGTGTCTATAAATTTAAAAAACTCTCGCTAAAACTCTAGATCAGATTTTCATGTCAAGTATTTCTATCAGTTTTCCTCAAAACAAAACACTCTACAGTAACTAGCTTCAAATTAAGGCACTGGTTGTGCACGTAGATCATTCTTATAATATCCCTCCATGAATGTTTCAATTACATTTATCAATTATGAGGCATTTTAATCATTCCTTTTAAGAGTCAAAAAGTTGCAAAGAAGATACTTGCAATTGAAATTATGCTGCACCTCGCAAGGTTTCTTGTGAGATCCAATCTGATATCATCGGGAGCGTAATTTTGAACACTGTTCCGGAGCCACATTTACCGCTCTGTTAAAATAGTTTACCAGTTAAAGAGCACAGATATCAGTATGTGGTTAATTACTTCCCGAAATACTGGTTTCTAGAAATACGCCAGGTTGAGATGAGTCATCCCAAAATACCCCTTCCCTGTCCTTTCGAATACAAATACTCTGGTAGTCCACATTCGCCTATTAATCCGCTTAGTTGCGATGAGAAAGTACCAATTTCGCTGCCACAAATTTTGTCTCGCCCCAACTCCCCCCCCCCCCCCTTCCGTCACAAAATGGAGCACTCTCATCTTTGAAATAGAGCTTCCATTGCTTTGAATTTCATTCAACTATAATTTCCCCGAATAAGTCCACCAATGTAATGTATCCACACAAAATCAAAGTGGACAATGATACGTGAGATAAATACAACCGAGTTAGGCGATACATGTTGACACTTCATATCTTAAGTTATGTGCAATTCTCGTAGTCAAATTCTATTCGACTGCAAATTTATGCTAATTTCTTATTGGTATGATAAAGGGGACTTGTGTGAAACACTGATCTTTAGTTTGATTAGAGCGCAATCAGACATATTTTCTGTAGGTTATATAATTATCGCGTGCCATTACACGAGACAACGCAGACAGTACATTGATTTCTATCTATTGCTTCCCGTTAAATTTGAATAGGGAAATGGCTTCATGATAATTTTATCTAGTGTCAAATGGATTTGTCATTCTCGTAAATCTCATTTCTCGTTTCAGCCACGCGAACCGCAACGCAGTATCTCTCCGCATTTCTTCAATAGTAGTGGAAGTCGAGGAACGGAACACGTGCAAGAGATTTCAGGTTCTCGTCCAAACATCCCTAGCTTTGTATCGCCAAGGGCTCGTGAAATGATCGAATCACCTCGTGGAGACCCAAAACTACTGAAAGATCAAATAAGACCGCCAATGAACTCCACAAGACAAGGAGGTACACCCCCAGCAACTCGTTACTTTTCTGGAGAATTATTTAAAATGCTTAGTGAAGACCGAAAGTCCGGAATTGTAGCAAAGAGAAATGAAGTAAAACCACCAGATATCAACATACATCAAATACCTCCGACTTTACGATCCTCGGAAAATGTTGATAAAGATCCTCCACTTCGTTTGTGTAAGATTTGCAGTAAAGATGCCCAATTTCTCTGCTCTGGATGCCGGGGTGCTTGGTACTGTAGCCAGGATTGTCAGGTAGGGCCATTGTGAACTATAAGTATGTCTATGCTATACTCAAAACCAAAAGCGCTATTAGCCAACCCTACTTGAGGAGGGGCTCATTTTTGTATTGTAACGTCCATGAGGGAGCGTCTCCTGACGTCTGGGGAAGGGAAGGTAAAGCGTGTAAACGTGAAGCAGCCGAACTACCGGTCTGTACATACACCAAACAGGTTTGGTCTTAGTTGAAGCTAATAGAAGATAGGAGAAAAAATTAACAAATGTGTTAATAAATGTCATGTGTCAGACATCGAACTGTTCATCCAACAAACTAAATAGTGTAAAATAAGTTTACGAAATGTACGACGTGTAAACCAGTTTGGCTTTGCATTTTAAATTATAATCCTTCCGTCAAGACTTTTGACCACGTCGAAATTTGATTGAGACGTCACACTATTATTGTTCTTAACTAATCGCATACATTATCTTTTCAAAGGATGCTTTAACAACACATAAAACTGTCTTTCAAAGTCGTTTTTGGTATGCGTGTGTTTTCGGCCTATAAAAATGCTGTTAGGACAACGATAAACTGTATTGTATCTAACAATTACTGCAGTACCTTAATCTATATCAACAATTCTACATTAAATTATTTTCGATTTACCTTACTTTACGAAACTAGCCTATCTAAACATAATTATAGCAGTTACACGAGTCACGAAGACCATTTATTAACCTTTTAAAATTACGATAACTTTACGTGCCGGAATTTAACATATCGAAATACAAAGCATCAACAGCATGTAACCTACCCCTACTACAACAATAGTGTTTCCGATTTAAATGGTGTACTGAAAATCCATCCGTAATTGTTTGAGTTTGTATATATGATGAGGAGACAAAGATCGAGAGCTGAAGTTCAAAATTACGTTGCCTTGTATACTATGTAGATTTTCCTGCAATCGCTAATCATTGCAAATGGTTACAATCTCCATCTACGAGTGATGTGAAAACCCTGATGGTTAAATTTAATTAATTAGTTTTGCACTTCCTGCCCCTTTCCCCATAATCACCCTAGATTCACCCATCCTACCCTAATATAGCTTATCCTCACAAATCCCACTTCAGCTTGTGCTTACCCTAACGTCGCATTTCCATGACACGTGTGATGTTGACTCCCGCAAGATAAAATCATCCATGCCAACACATGAAAGTTTCCTCAAACACGATGTGTCACGGAGAATAAATAGATGAAAGAAGAACAAATAATAAGTATGTCAGACTGACTGAGAAATTATGACGATATTGAGAAAAAACTGTTACCAGACATATTATGATAATACGGCTCTAGTCAGAAACAATGACAGTAATCTTCCTCCCAACAATTTACTTTTTAAGTACCGAAAACAAAAGCATACCAAAACAGGCTTTTCATATGGAAACCATCAATTTTTTGAATGTTGCCCAAGCTTTTACGTTACTGGCTCCCAGGACTCTTTGTAATCGATTTCAAGATGTGTCGTACTTTGAAGTGAGAAAAATGACATTTAGGAAGAAGATCTCACATTTCAATGTGATATTTGTCATTAACGCAGTTACATGCATAAAGTATCAACATATTTTTTCTCTTCTCTGCCAATAACGTTATTCTGTACTAGATGGTAAAAAGGTAAATATAACAATCAATTTCATATTTTGAAAATTATTTTCTTTATATCAATTGCAAGTTTCTTAAATGCGCTTTTTGCAATGCAAGATTTTTTTTATCTTTTAGTTTTTAAATGAAATTGCGTGTGCTATTCTTAGGTACATTATCGTCTCGAGTCAAATACATTGTTAACTTTAAACTTTATTTCTTCCCAAACAGATTAAGGAATGGAAAGAACATAGCAAAATATGCAAGAAATCATGACATCCCTCACCGTGAAATGTATAGAATTCTCTGCAAGATGAAATCTTATTGTTGGATAGATTATTTTGACATAGAAAAGAGGAAGAAAGTTTTATTGGATACCAGGCATTGATAAAATCACGCATTTTATTGTAACCTATCGATTTTAAGGAGCCCTTGAGAAGAATACTACACCTGGAAAGAAATCAGATTTGACAATAAGAACAGGATTTTTTATTTCAAATAAGGGAAAAAATGTCGATTTATATTAGAAACACATCAATAGTGATACTAATGCACGCGTTTTCTTAAGAAAGAAAATGTAAAGCAATGAGCCTGGGAATAATAATCAATATATATCTAGTTGATCCTGAAAGGTAAAACTCAAGTTACTAACTGTGCATGACGGGATACCAGCAACATTTAAATGAAGCAGATCCCAAGGTTCCCGTTACATCGGGAAAAGCATTGATTTAATAAATTTTTCAACAGCTGTATACAGTTTTAAAGAAATTTCATAATCGATCGATTGATTTGGTTAAAAACTGATTGGCATGGTTTTGTAGTTCCTTTTATGAGCAATTTGTGGTAGTTGTGGTAGGTTCTCCTAGCACTTTGTAGCTTTTCTAAAACGTAGCAAAGTACAATGCGTATGCATGGTTATTACACAATATTTATGAATGTTTCTTTGCGTTCTTAGGTAAATTGTAAAAATTCCATTTTAGTATGTTTATACTGACCGCCTTTTAATTTGCTACAGGGACACTTTGGAATGGAATTATTTTATTTAAGGTGTCTTTATGAATGTCTTAAAGGTGTTAATAGCCTGTATTAGATATTGGCAAGCAGAATTCTGGTGTCTAATTTGTCGAGTATGACAGCTTCTATTACTTTATGAATGTGTATCGAATAAAATTTTGGACACAAAATTTCATCCTAAACAGTCAAGTTTCCTTTTAGAATGTTATCAAGACTG
>JAAAKL020013004.1:0-12706 GCA_010016065.2 Carybdea cf. marsupialis auct. non (Linnaeus, 1758)
GAGGTAACTTAGAAGAGAAGAATTTACAAGTATGAAACTAACACATAGCGTTCGACTTCCATCCACAATCAATCTTACTCTGTCTACACTTAAACAGGAATCACGCTTTTATAAATATAGGACTGGGTACAAAACTTATTAACATATATTGCGTAATAGAAACCTTTGTTCTTTATAATAACACCCTTCATAGTATGGTTTCCATGACCCATATCATATAATATCTGAATAATAAAAATACCAAATTGAAGTTATATGTTTGCATGTTCACAGTTAAATAAGATTCCTATATAACAGGCGTGCATTTGCAGTTATCTCCTTGCTGACCACTCGTCACCCCTTTGACCTCACCCCAATGCCTCTCCCTCTGTTGTGAAATTTACGTCAGCATGTTAGGAGATTCCCCTATAATTTCGTGGGCACTTGTTGACGTCACCAGATGGCAAAGATGTTATGCAATTCCAAACAAGTGAAGTCGGAAAACAAGCTGTGAACGAGGGCGTACTAATGTGCAACGTCATAAGTTTCCAATGAGGTCACAATGGAATAACACGTCAGATTTCTTTGAAATGTTATGCCAAGTGGAGGTCCTCTTGTTTATTAGTGAACAAAGGATTTAATGACGAAGCCAAGTTGACGTTGCACAGAGGGGCATGGACTAGGTTTCGTTGACGATAATGCGAGCAAAATCTGGCAGCTTGACTTAGCAAAGTGATCTTCAAAATAAATTATTACGATAATATGAGAGAAGCGATCAAGCATAGGGTGACTAGCAGTTCCGGAGATATTTACTCTGTGACCTCTTGAGTATATTGGCGAAAAGTACGATTGCCAGCGTGTGGAATATCAACAAGCAAAGCAAACACTCTGACGTGGAGCAGATTCTCACATAAGCGTATGAGGGGGGAGGGAAAAGATCTGGTAAATTGTTCAGTTACTTTAAGCAATCTCAACGATTTCTGTCTCCAGCGGGAGCATACGCCTCCCTTGGGGATCCACCTCTGTATGTCCAGTAGGCACGATGATGGATGGCGAGAAATGGGATTGTGGGCTTCGCCATGAACAGGTCTGTAAATTAGTGTTTAAAATACAAACATACTAAAAAACCAAAATAAAACAATGATAGAAACAAGTAAAAAACAGTGTGTGTGTTTGTGCTCGCGCGCCTATGAGCCTCGGGCCTCGAGTTTGTGCTCTCTTTGGGGTTTATTTTTGCATATTCCCTGGCGGCACTGCAATCTCTGCAGCTATAGCGGCCACTACTGTGACTTTGGTTCATTAACTTAATTTGTATTTGTGGATGACCTCCTGAACGAAACCGTTTTTCTCTCAGATGATCCTCCTATCAATCCTCTAGAGGAGATCAGCCTTTAGGCTCATTGTCACTATATCATCAACATTACTATCATCAACATTACTATCATCAACATTACTATCATCAACATTACTATCATCAACATCACTATCGACTATCAACATTTATTGCTATCAATGCCTCAACAAACATATCATCATCATTATCACTATCATCATTGTCATCATCATCATCAACAGCAACATCACCATTAGTATCATCACCTATATCATCATCATCATCATCATCATCATCATCATCATAATCATCATCATAACCATCACAAGGTCTAATTATCGTCATCGTTTTGGTCATCGATGCCACACTTTCCCTCCGCATTCCGGGATTGACAGTATATCATCATCATTTTTTTCTGGTGGTAACCCTCAGCCTAAGATGGGGGTGTTGTAGGGTTGAGGTGATATTGTATCATATTTATTCATTACTACCACTGCATAATTCTATGTGATCATGCAGTCACTTAACCACCCCCAATAGAGCACCCACACTTTTCTTACGTAAGGTTGTCAAGGAAACCATAACATCAGTCACATCAGGAATTTTAAAACACATAATCTCTGCTCACAAGTAATAGGACTTTCTTTTAAACTTTTTAATACTTAACTGATGGGAAGACGTCAGATTGACCCTTGCAGTTCCCCCGTTTTGGTTTCTAAGAGTCAAAAACATGGCGGCACTTCTTGTATAGAAATCGACCCAAATATTGTGTTTTCAAAGAGGTAAGCTTCGGTTTGTGAATCGTCACCAGGCCCTTTGATGTCTACTTCTTGTTCGCCTCAATATCGTAAGTTCAGCTTTTCTTTACTTGTGATTGCACACGCAAGCTAGATAAATAAGAGTTATGTTTTACATGATCTCGAGCGTATTTTCTCCAAGTTTTCTCCCCCAAATTGGTGTCGTGGTCAGGATTTATAGACGCTTAAAGAAATACGTTTGGTTTTGTTCACAATCATACCGAAATAACATGGGGAGTCAAGTCGGAAAGGAGAAAACTACGATGCACATTAACGAAAACTCGATTGGTGTTATTACGTTTTACATAATCTCGAGCGTATTTTCTAGCAGTTTTCTCCACAGCTTCCTTCGTTTGCTGACGAAACAACTCCTTACTAAATTGAGCAGATAAACCAACCACCAACCACCAGCATAGGCAGTTATTACTGTCATGTGACTCACACTCGGCAGACCTGAGCCACATTTTCACAGTTGAACCCTGAGTACTCTCTGGTCTCTAATTGACGGGGGGGGATGACTTTCCTTGCTTCATGGAAACAGGTTTAACATATAACAATGATGTGCAATAAACGTTTTACAGTACTTTATATGTTAACGAAATATTAACAAAAGATACTAACAATAGAATATTTACTTCAACAAATTCAAGAGTTTTTACGCACGGATTTTTAAATAATAAATAATGCTTTTCATGAACGTAATTTATACAATAATCATGGAGCCACAATGCAGTAGCAGAGAACTTTGTGTTTTTAAGTCTTGTTTAAAAGATGCCCTGCTTGGAACTTTCTGACAAAATGAATAAGCGGGGGGGAGGGGGGGCTGGAATAAGAACGTCCTGGGTGGAAAATTTTCCTAAAATTAATAAGCGGGGGGCGTCTATTAGAGACCAGAGAGTATTCAACTGACGTAGAAACAGCAAAAGTGCAAAATTATGCCCCTTCTTCAACACCATGATAGACAGTTAGATGCATTGTCCCCAACTGCCCCATCGAGATCACATCTCATACGGTTTACTGTAATTGCGTCTTCATAATGTTCCGATATTTTGTCTTTCCTTTTCATATTCAGGGCCAAGGGAAAACAACGGAGGTTCGATCACGACTACCAGTATGAGCCCTAAGAAGGCCGGGGAAGCTGAAGTAAGAGCAGCCCCTCCTAAGGCTGGTCAAGGGAGTGCTGAACTACCTCAGCCAAGAGTCAGCATGCCACAAGACGGTAATATCACATTACTTTCTTTCAGTTCTTTAATGTCTGCTAAACATGGACGACTAAGTGTGTGAGTAGACGGATGAATGGTAGTGAGTTTATAGTTAACTAGATTTGAGTTTAATTAAAGAATGTTTCAAAAGGTTAGCGAGAGAATGGGTTGCTGGGTGAGTGGGTTTAGAAAGGAGTAATTGAGCGATACAGTAAATAAGAGACAGCGTTGAGACAGTGAATGAAACAGCGAGTGAGACAGCCGGCAAGACAGCGAATGAGACAGCAAATGAGACAGCAAATGAGACAGCAAATGAGACAGCAAATGAGACAGCAAATGAGACAGCAAATGAGACAGCAACTCAGACACTGAGTGAGACAGCGACTGAGACAGCGATTGAGACACTGAGTGAGACAGTGAGTGAGACAGTGGGTGAGACAGCGACTGAGACAGTGGGTGAGACAGTGAGTGAGACATTGAGTGAGACAGCGACTGAGACAGCAAGTGAGACAGTGAATGAGACAGCAAGTGAGACAGCGACTGAGAAAGTGAGCAAGAAGGGCAATAAGACAGAAAGTGAGACAGGAAATGAGACAGCGAATGAGAAAGCAAGTGAGACGGTAAATGAAACAACAAGTAAGACAGTGAGAAGATAGAGTGAAACAGTGAGCGAAGCAGCAATTGAGACAGTGAGTAATACAGCAATGCATAAATAACAGAGTGAGTAAGGAACAGGCAAAAGAGAGAGTTATTGAGCAAAAGAACGCTTGAGTAAATCGGCTAGTGAATGAGAGTACAGGAGCATCTTAGTTCATAATGATGGAGAAGTGAGCTTGTGAGTCTTGCAGTACTGGCATTTATCTACACTCAGATACAAGTACAATTTTGTGGTCTCTCTTTTGCAGATAACGAAGGAGTACTCAGAGAGGTCTGGTTTGGACTTGGTCTGAGTCCTCTACTTCTCAGCTTAACAACAAATCCGCGTTTTCCAAATAATCCTGACGAATACATTGTCTTAGATAAATTCGAAGCACCTCCTAACGCAGGCGATGGGTATGGTCAGCGGTTATCTACATACTACAGGGTAAGTAATAGATTGTGTTGTTATTCTGTTTGGAATCTTGTCGAAAAGTATTCATATTGGCTTATAAGTAAATAAAGTTTTTTATGAATTCTGACCTAGAGAGTAGAATTTTTTATCGAAACAAAGTAATAACAAATTTACGTTGGATAAAATGTAGATTGCTTTAAACGTTTTATTTCATGTGCAAATCGTCTTTGTGCGTGGTGATATTATGATTCCCGTGATACGGCGGGGGGTGTGGGGGGAGGGGTGGCATGCCTCTGGATGGTGACGCCATTTTTCTACTCATCTAGATTACATGGTGAGGAGTGTCCCAAGTACATTTTAGATCATTTTCAAACGCAAATAAAGTTTTTAAATGCAAAGATATGCAAAAAGGTACGTTAGAGACTGACGTGAGGGGGGACATGGCCCATCTGCCCCTTCAATACGCGGCTGTTCAAGACTAACTATTATTATAAAAGGTAGCTCGATTATTTTGGCTCTTATTCATCAGTTGTTGAGGAACGTTACTCCATTTTTTTAATGATTTTTGAAAGGGCGATGATGAAAACATAGCTTAAATACGGAGGCGACCCATAAGAGTAAAAGAATCTTCTAATTGAAGATAAGAACAAGGATGGAATTTTCTAGAATATTGACATTCTTTTTATTTATGTTGTGCACCTTTGTGATGGGCTTTTTGCTAGCTTTTATAGTTAATCGAAGTGCACACGGTATTGGGTTATATATAGCTATATTTATAGTGTTTTACATAATCAATAAATATATTCTTTTCATCAATTATAAAGTGCCATCATAAAATAGTTAACAGGGAAAAAACCTAGAAACCTCTTTACTTCGGGAGACTTAAGTTTTAATAAAGTCGTCTTCAGGTTGATTGGAAATCGGACCTGACGATGCCTTTAAGCCAAAACGTTGTCGAAACTTTCAGTTTCATTTTTTTCGTTTTCTTGTCTGTTGTATTTTCTGTGCTCTCTGCACTCTCTTATCAACAATCAACACAAACATTCATGCCGATATTCAAATAATTTTTTTACTGTATATACATAGGCTCCACAAAGCGGTCAGTTCGTCTTTTATCTGGCTTGTGACAATGAGTGTGAATTATGGATCAGTCCAGATACTGAAGAAGTGCATTCCAATCTGGTTCTCGAACTTAAACATGGACACTATACGTCTTTCAGACAATGGAACAAGTGAGAAACCGCTTATGTTTTAAATAATTTGTGATCTAAAACTGAACAAAATAGCGAGTTCATTTTGTACTTGAAAGCTTTTTTCGTCTAATACTCCTCAGAGTACAAAATCGTCAGAAAATAACCTGACAAGGAAATCAACGAGATGTACAAAATGAATTCGCCATTTCCTGCAGTTTTGTTATTCTGTACAATCAGCAGAATCGAATTTGTGATCCATAAAATATGATGCATTTTATCAAATGATATGTTAAAATACTTCATATGATGTGAAATGATATGATATGAAATGATATGAAATGATATGATATGATATGTTATGATCTGATATGATATGGTATGAAATGATATGATAAAATACAAGACGATCTGATATGTTACGATGTGGTACCATACAATATGACCTGATACAATATGATATGATTCAATACTATACGATGTGAGATGATACAATATGATGTAATATATCATGTGGTTTGGTATGACATAAAATTATTTTTTGTGAAATGGCATGATGCGATATTGCATGATGTCTTAACGTTATGATATGATACTATACCACATGACGTCACTTAACTTGATATAATGCGATCTACATACAATGTATCATCCAATATGATCAAATCTACTCTACAATTTGATAAGGAATATGACTTATGATTATCTCTTCTTGTCTAGGTATCCTGACGAACAAACATCACGTCAGGTTAAACTGCAAAAAGACCAGTTTTACTTCATGGAGACATTTATGAAGGAAGGAACTGTCGGTGACAATTTATCAGTTGGTGTGAAATTACCAAACGGAGAGTACGAACTGCCAGTATCTAGTAACTTATTTTTGATTCCAAGTGAGTGCAATTTCTTATTTTATTACCGTTTTGATTATTTAATTGTAAAATAAGCCGCTGTGGTCTAGTGGTTAAGGAATCAGACTCATATGCCAGAGACTGTGGATTCGAATTCCGCCTAGCCCGACATAAGCTATATCGGTTGGGGAAGGCAACGGGAGACCACCCCTGTAAACGTGCTCTCTACCCAGGACATTTCTCACTCTAGCTTGGCAATTGGCTATGCTCGAAATCGAGTATGCCACCAAAAAAAGCATTTTAAACATGATATATCATTGATGGCACAATGCCAAGCGTTGCATCATATTTAACTTACTTGTGGAGCGAGTGGCCGTGAAGTCTAAAAGCTTGCTTTGAAAACCACCAACGCGGGTTCGATTCCAGCACTGGGAAGCTTTGACAACTTCTCTTTACCATAGACACGGGGCTCACCCAGTCCATGTGAGGGAAATTGGGGAGACGGCAACTTAAGAAGCCTGTCGGATGGAATGTACTTTCACGCACATGTTTTAAGGAGCAAATTTGCTCCTCGATGTAGAGTGATGAAATAAAAATATAAAATAAAAAAATTAAAAAATAAAAATAAAGAATACCTTAGCGCAAAAATATTTAAATTTACCTTAGCATGATTTCCATGTACGGTGCGAAAGGAACGCAGTCTTGTACCATCAAAACCAGTCAGGGTGTTTGCACTGTACAAACGTAGACAGAAGGGGGTCACCATCAGCTATTCATGGTTTTGGAGGGTAAGCCAAATTTACTACCATTATTGGTAAAATTTTATTAAAGACAAAAAAGTACAAAATAAAACTCAAGAGGCCTGTTATCAATTTATTCTTGTTTCCATGAATTGCAACGGGGTGGGGAATGTCAAATGGAATTGATAGAAAATATTCTGACTTCATCTAACATTATATCATCATCCCTGATTTTAGCAAAAATTATTAGCAAGTTCCTAACCTTACATAAAACTACCATTTCCTACTTTCATGAACTTTATCCAGATTTTTCTGTAACTTATTAATTATCTCATATTGTGTTCATTTTTCTTCTAAACAAAAGACTTAAAAGTCTGATACGAATATGAAACAGTGTGGTGTCCATGTAACATTTACCTCACTAGTATCAGTCCTCTCCATGTATATAAGCCTTAAACAAGGAAGTGTAAAGGAGATTTGTACTAAAAGGAGTTGAGATTAAGACGTTCTTTGGATTGATAAAGATATACAGGAGTTCTCGTATATAGAACTCAGTAAAAGCAACTACTCTGGTTAGAGAGTACGCTACTTATTCGGCCCATACACTACAAACAGCTACTCGACGCTGCTTTGAAAAAAAATCAGGTGAACACTAAGTTTTAAAAGAGGTGTAATGGCAAATCTCTGCTCTTCAGTTCTTTATAGTATAATCGTATAATACAGCAACAGTCATCAGAATTTTATTAAAAAGAGTGACACGCCACCATTATTCGCCCCATCTATACTATTTACCGGAGAAAAGTCCTCTTACTTGCAAACTAAATCCAATTTTGAATCCTCAACACTCTTCACCCTTTCTCTTTTACTCTATTAATCCATTTGCGTGTATTACTTTCAACGTACTTCCTGTCAAACAGGCACTTTATGTAAGAACGTAATTGAGGTTTTACATTGCTAATACCTCTGTTTGACCGTCCATGCTCTTATCATAATACCACGATTTCTATGACTGCATTATCTTTTCAAACTTATAATTTGAAATCCTCTCTTTACGAAATACGTAAAGTTAGGTACGAAACATGATTACTAGCATAGCCTCATATACTGCCTTTCTCATCCTCATTATTCCAGGTGACGACACAAGTTCTCCGTATACCGGAGCTGCCAAACCTCCAATTGCAAAACACAGGGAGCAGAAGAATGAGCAAACATCGACCGTTCCTCCGGCCACTGCCCCACAAGCTCTCCCTACCACTAGGAACCCAAGCTTTGATAACATCCCCATGCAGGAAATGTACCTTGATCACCCCGAAGAAATGGAATCTATGGAGCCCAATGTACACGCTATCAAAGCTAAGCAACGAACATCAGTGAAGAGAAGTAACAATTAGTCTCGTTATCAGTATGAGAATAGACCTTGATAATCCGTGTGTGGGTTATTGGAATGAAATGTACATATGTTGCGGCCGAGAGGTAAATATGAATAATGAATGCTTTTCGCATTCATGATGGATAGAATGACAGAGGCTTTTGAAGCTTGTTGTGTGGTGATAGTTTCAGGCCAAGGACGAAGTGACTGGCGTTGTCATGGATCTGTCTAAGCCAGCAACAAACAAGGGACATCAAGCAGTGTGAATGAAAACTGCAAAGAACAAAGCATACATTCATACTATTCAAAGCACCGTCTTACCTGTAAATTAAGTGCTCAAACTTTCACTTGTTTCCTTTTCTCTTACAAAGGCTTAACTGAAACTCATTTGCTCGTGGATTTGCATGTCAGATTTTTTTGACAAGTGAGACGCATTTGATGAAAATAGATATGAATAAACCGGTTTATCGGAGAGGGTGGGAGGAGGCATGCTTGCATTTATCGTGCATGTTAGGGCCGCACTTTCGAGGGTGGGAGGAGGCATGCTTGCATTTATCGTGCATGTTAGGGCCGCACTTTCGAGGGTGGGAGGAGGCATGTTTGCATCTATCGTGCATGGTTGGGCCGCACTTTCGAGGGTGGGAGGAGGCATGTTTGCATTTATCATACATGGGTGGGCAGCACTTTCGAAATTTGTGCATTTATCATTCCCAGATTTACTAACACGTCTCTCTCTAAGGACACCAATTCTTGAATCTCACAAATTTTAACTGCGCCACTTACGAATAAAAATCTATAAGATCCTATCTGGGAATCTACTGAGGGCTATTGTGTATTTTAGTTCTTTAAATCTGATAAACAGTGCTTTTAGACACTTTTATAGAATGCAAATATTTAGAGAGCTTGCTTAAAAGCGTTTATCTGCATTAAAGTCTTAGATTTACTTCAGACACAAGAGTTGTGTCTAGTTCTTTTCTATTTGTTTTATTTGTTGTTGAATTCTATGGGCTTGGTACTGCTGCTAAAAGTAAAATAGGCCTCGGGGGGTACTGAGTGCCAGAGATTATGATCTGTGCAAAAAGTAATATGAAATGACCAACCCCTTAGAATATAGCCCTTGAGAATGGAAAACCAAAAAATTTAAACAAGGCTAAACTCTTAATGTCTTTACAAACTTAGAGAAATTTATGTGATCCAGATAGTGCAGTTAACAAAAATCCTCGAGGAAAAAAAGTGTCGCTTTATAAAGGCCCCGCGCACAAATTAGTGAGTTACCTGAATCATAGGCTTAGGTCCGGCTTAAGATTTTGATAACCTCTGTGGCATAGCGTGAACATAATCCTATGTCACGACTGTGCAATAATCGTGCGCCAGGGTGATATGATATCATGACTTAACGATAATCGTAAGCCAGGGTGATATCATATCATGACGTAACGATAATCGTGCACCAGAGTGATATTTGATCACGACTTATAGATATTCGTACCATAATCGTGCGCCAGGTTAATATTAGATCGCGACTTAACGATAGCTGTATGCCAGGGTGATATCATATCATGACGTAACGATAATCGTGCACCAGAGTTATATTTGATCACTAGTTATTGATATTCGTACCATAATCGTGCGCCAGGTTAATATTAGATCACGACTTAACTATAATGGTATGCCAGGGTGATATCATATCATGACGTAATGATAATCGTGCACCAGAGTAATATTTGATCACGACTTATTGATATTCGCACCATAATCGTGCGCCAGGTTGATATTAGATCACGACTTAACGATAATCGTATGCCAGGGTGTTATCATATTATGACTTAACGATAATCGTGCACCAGGATGATATTGTAATGTAAATTAAAGATAATCGCACGACAGGGTGATATAATATCACGACTTAACGATAATCGTACGCCAGGATAATCTTACGTCTTGGCATATCTATTAATTGAAGTTTCAAAAGAAAGACGTTATACACGACAGCTCCCCGTATATGGCCCATACATTTATAAGTAACGTTTACACATAGCCTCTCTACCGTGGTGATAGGACCCTTTGCAGTAGCAGACTTCCTAATCATTTGTAATTGATGTCCTTTCAACACAAAGAGAGAGGTAAGAGTCGCAACCGTCCTACCGATAATCTAAGCCTTTACGATGCAGTAACTTTACTGACGAACAAATAAGAACCTGGTGGGGATTTAAGGTGACGGCGTTAAAGCGAAGCTAGCGAAAAGAGGCTTCGGTCTTAATCCTTCATCTGTTGGGGATAAAAGGTGACGTAGCTAAAGAAAAGCTAGCAAAACGAAGCACCGGTCTTCACTCTTCATTTGGCGGGGATGTAATCTGACGAGGCTAAAACGAAGTCAGCTTAATGTAGTATCTGTATTCCGTCTTCACCAAACGGAGCCATATCATGACACCCGTAGTCACAGTCATTGGAAAAATCCGAAGGTAGTGGCATTGTGTATTCCAAGACCATTGAGGCAGTCTTGCTTAACGAGGGGGCCTCATCTCATGCTTTATAATGCAAAGTATATCTATGCCTTCATTTAGATCGATAAATAAAATTTTACTTAGAATTTCATAGTCATAATTTACAGATAGTTAGAACATTGTATCTATTTCTTACTTGTGTTTTAACAAGTGCTTGGAATTTCGTTAGTTAGATAAGATTTCTTTACCATAATATAGTTTCTGGCTTACTACTACGTAAGATCATTCATAGGCGTAAGCTCTGGGGGAACCAGAGACACTCAAGCCCCTCCAATAATTTTAATAATTTTTTTTTCTTGTTTTTGATGTTCAGTTGTTAACTAAACGTACTGGTACTAAACATGGGCGCAGATCACTGCAAGAATGTGGGGCGACAAAAGGATTTAAAAGGCCCAAAGTGGGGGATTAGCAGTTGTTGTTCCCCCATTCTAAAACGTAAAGGGGACGAAGGGAATCGTCCCCCAGAATCTACGCCCATGGTACTAAACCTTTTCTGGTGTCAACCGTAGATATCCGATGCTTTAGTTTTACAAGAAGTTGCATATGCACACCTTAATGAGCGCCTGGTGCCTATTTTATTTTGAGATAGTTGCTTAAGCGCCTATTTAATTGTGCGCGTATTCAAAAGGATTCTGATAAAGGGGTTATGGTAAATTAATAATTTAAAATCAAAACCAGTAAAGGGAGTGGACTCCAGTCGCCATAAAAGCTTTATGTACAGTAGTGAAGCTGGAATGTATCTCTGACGTACCCCTAACCACACTTCATGCTGGGCCGAGGCAACGCTTCCTAAAGTCTGTGTGTGTGTGTGTGTGTGTGTCTGTGAGGGGGGAAGTCTATCTGTGTCTGTGTGTGAATGTGTGTGGGGGTTTGTGTGTCTATCTGTGTCTGTTTGTGTGTGTGTGGATTTGTGTGTCTATCTGCGTCTACATGTGTGTGTGTGGATTTGTGTGTCTATCTGTGTCTGCATGTGTGTCTGTGTGTGTGTGGTGGAGGTTCACGAAAGGGGCTCACAGGCTGTCATTATCCAAATAATCAATGTCGATTAAATGTTTTTCGTAAGTAGAGAAACGTTGGGGAATAAATAGGAGGCTGGTTTTACTGCCCTGTAATGTAAATCAATTCGAGCAATGACGTAATTTCCTCTAGGAATGGTATAGGAATAAAGAAATGAAAGCAATTATAAAAACTGGTAGTACTGTTAAGCAATTTTAAGTTAGGTGATAAGAGTAGAAAACTGCATTTGACGTAAGGTAAAAATTTAAGGAAAAAATTAGGCTTGATACATACAGGATTTTCATTTTTTGTCAACTAAAACTCTCAGCATTGACAGCTGTTTAAACAACGGCTGCCATATTCTTCGTGTATTATGAGAATAGAAACATGTCTTTGCTACGTACCTATAAATACGTTAATGCCGTATGCATTAAGCTAGAAATACGTGATCATACACATACAACAGATATTATATACAGAAATAAACATGTTTAATAGCTAGTGCTCACGCCATATTGATTCCAGGTATTTCAATCGGCGCATGCGCTTTAACGTATTTTGTCAATCATCACATAGCTAGAAATATCCTGACAATAGTTTATGTACACTTGGTGACATGTATGTATCGCATCAAGTCCACTGATCTCTAAAAACACTGGATCGAGCATCTTTCGTCTCAAAGTGAGGTCAGTCGTTG
>JAAAKL020013005.1:2107-12705 GCA_010016065.2 Carybdea cf. marsupialis auct. non (Linnaeus, 1758)
CTGCTTGCTACTAGTTGCTGCTTGCTACTAGTTGCTGCTTGCTACTAGTTGCTGCTTGCTACTAGTTGCTGCTTGCTACTAGTTGCTGCTTGCTGCTGGTTGTTGCTAGTTGCGGCTGGCTACTATTAATTTGCTGATTGGTTGTAGGGTGACTCTAAGAAAGGTCTGGGAGTTTTCAAGATCTTACCCACAATTGGAATCAACTTTTTTCCCTACCTTCATTACTCGACTAAAATGTCAAGTTTCCAATGTACCAAGCGATAAAGTAGATTTTATGATAAATGCACAGCAAAATTTACGAAAATTATGCCTTCGTGGTCTAGTGGATAAGTTCCTTACCTTCATATCAAGAGGGTCAAGCGGGTCAGGGTCCAAATCCCTGAAGGGCCATTGGAAGGGCGTCTTAAAATGCTTTGTGCTCCAACAAGTCCCATGTATATGTGCACCGTCAAACCCCGTGAATAGGAAAAAGACGTTTAAACGAAAAAATAATAAATATGCAACACTAGAATATTCTGGCCATTTAAAACGCAAATGGATGCCTTAGTGATTTTCAAATAAACTTGAACTAAATTTAGCTTCTATTTTCCATATAAGAGAGATTATTTATTGAGCCTTTTTTATATTTTGTTCTTTGCAGTTACTTTGAAGCTATGTTCAGATCATTTATGCCGGAAAATAACCAAGTGAATGTAAGTAAACGTTATGTTGTGTTGAGGGTGCTTCAAATGAAGTACAACTTTGATGCATTTTCGGAACCTCGTCAACTTTTACACTGTAAACTAAAATGTTGGAAGTACAGCAATCTCATTTGCAGTTCAGTTCAACGCCTTATAAACGTTTCTTATGCTGTCATAACAGAGTTCAAATATAAACTTTTAACGCCTCGTGAATTTAGATATATCCTTGTGTAATCTTATCCCTAGACAGATACGTTTTTCTTATTAACAAACTTATTAACTTATCATCTTAGCATTGGGGGTCAAGGTGGGGTCAAAATGTGACGAATTTATGATGTTTTAGCCTCAAATATCGTTGTAAATGTTCTTTACATTTGGGGGGTCAGGGCGTACTGGTTAGAGTCAGTTCATTTGCAGATAAGCTGCTTTAACCTATGTGACGTAGTTGCTCTCACTCATAAATCGGGAAAAAAATTAGACACAACCCGGGATAAGTACTGGAGTGTGTACACGTAATAATTGTTTACTCTTCTTAGCTCTTCTGTTTGCCTTGCTGCCAACGAAGAATTTCTTATTTGGTGACCTCGATATTGTTATCATGGCTCTAGGGAGAGGTTCCCTGGCATCCTGGTTTTCCAGACTTGGTTTAGGTTTCGGTTTAGGATACAACGTAGATTTTTTAGGTTAAACTTTAGGTAAAGAAAAGCGGAAGGGGAGGGGTTGCCTCAGTTGGCAAAGTATTTGCTTGCTTAAAAGCAAGTTAGTGGTTTAGATTTTGGTACACGTGGCAAAACGTATTAACCTTTTAACGTAACATGGGTATCAGACACATCTCTTATCTGAATGGTACCATTATCCCATTATCTCATTTTCCCGACATACGAACTAACTTTGGATGTACTCTTTTAAACTGACCATACAAATTGAAGAACCTATTTGCTTAGATACGGGAGAAAACTCGACTGCGTTGACAGGCAAGATTGAACACCTTGCCCCTTCAGGCGTAAATCAAGCAGCACAGTACGTGCTGTGGCTTCGATGCTTTGATACTGTGTCGTAACACATACGTGACCTCTCACAAAGCTATCCCAGAATTTTCGTTGCACGACCTATTGCAAATTTGATAAGGCTAGTATTTCTTTTCTTAAGGTCACAATTGGGGACATGGTGCCTTCTAAGCAATCCTTTAACACGCTCATGCGTTATATTTACCACGGGGATGTTACCATGCCGCCAGAGGATTCACTGTATCTCTTCTCGGCGCCGTTCTATTACGGATTCATGAATAGCCGTCTTCAGGTGAGCAGCTTATGCATCCATGTTTTGCTAAAGAAGGAGTTTTTAAAGTACGTTAACAAGGAGAGGTTTAAACAGCAAGTTTGTGAACAATTGGTGCATTCGAATATATTTGACAGAATAATTTGTTACACGGGGGTACGAAAACAGTTTCATGAAATGCTTTGGCAGACAATAAAATAAGCCTAGTATCAGTTAAGTAATCAGTTTGTAAACGGAAGTACCGAGGAAACTTTCTGAGTACGTTTTCGAATACAAATGGCAATTTAGGAGGCCTGGGGAAGATACTTTTGAGCTAATGTCTGTGTCTGCTGGCAACGTCGTGCTGGTAACACGAGGCAAACTCATTCTTCATCAAACGAGTGCCATCAATGTTCTTATTCTCAGCAGGTGCTTTAGTAGTTGTAGGTAGTCCTAGTACATGGGATACAATATTAATACTTCAGGAGGATTCATTTGACTCTATTTTTCTTTCTTTGTAAAATATTATGAGATAAATTCTGCTCCAAAAAGTGAGGGGGCCAAATTTAACTGCGAACACCATCGTTTCCATTTATCTATAGGATGTATTGAAGCTGGATTCACGTAGCATATGCCTATCAATTATGAGCTGTCAGAGCATATGAATAAAGACTCAGGGTATTTTAGCAGCACTACAAATTATACATTAAGATCTTTTTTACCGAAAAGTGGGGGGATGCCCCCCCCGTCGCTACGGCTTTTGTGAAGTAACAGAAAGCTATGTCTAACAAAAAATTTTGGTGACAACGTGGTTAGTTTTGATTTGTAATGTCATCGCTGTAAAACTTTCTGTCCACAAATTTTGGCTTTTTTGGTCACAGTTTTAATTCCTGTAACTTTACCTTGGTCATAGCATTTACAAAACATCTGATGCCCTTGATGTTTTAATGTGTCTCAGGAGGGGTAAAACTACTGCTTGCCATTTGATAATGTTGGACCATTTCCATTATCTGTCTATATTTTCTGTTTTATAAAGATTTTTGGATAATGTGAATATAGTATTTAGTTGCTGCCCTCGCTGCCACTGGCAATTATGAAAGAGGTTGACTCGAGCATTTGCACGAGACTACAGATATTGTTGGCCATAGAAGGGCGTGCGGGTAGGATCTTTAAAATAAGAATACTGTTGTCCGCTCTCGAATTATATTATGTTGCCATCATATAAATCATTTTGATACTTCTATTTGATGTCGTGTGCTAATATCTGTATAGTTTGGAGGGAAAGTTACAAAGCGGAGTAGAGTACGCGTGTGTTTTTTTAATACTTTAACAGGCATTTTGCAAGCAGAACTTGGAAATGAATGTATCCGTCCAAAATGTCATCCAGGTAATAGCTGTGTTTCCTATTTTTCTGGTAATCTGATAAGTTACTACATCGTCATTGCTGAAGTAGATATCGCCAATTTTTTTTGAAAGCGGTGTTATATTAAAGTGGCTTTGTTCGTTAGTGTGGCCATAATGGACAAGCACAATAGAATCAATTGTCCTGTTTAGGGGATGGGTAATACCTCTTACAGTAGTCAGGTTGACTACATATTATTATATTGTAATAATAATAATAATAATAATCATCATCATCATCATCATTAGCAACATTAGCATCATCATCATCATCATCATCATCATCATCATCATCATCGGCAGCAACATCGTGATTGTTGCCATAGTGTGCATTCGTATTTTTATATCTTTTGAGTAATAAAAGCTTGAATCTCACCATTAAACTTTACCCTCTTTCCACCACCCCTACTATTCGAATTCCCCTTTACTATATTGTAGAGACTGTTATCCCCTAGGTATTTTAGTATTTTATCTACTTGGGACGCAAGAGGAGATGGTTAGGCAATTGTGTTATGACGTTTTGTCGCCATCTCTGCCTTGTCTTAAGTTATTTTACAAATTTTATTGTAAGTAGAAATGTCTTCTTGCCTCTTCGCAATTTGTAAATTTTAGTGAGTTTATTGCTTTTAAATATTTTGTCTCCTTTATAAGTAGTCTTCCCAAAACCAATCTGTGTGAGTGGCATGAAGAAGAGATAAAGTTTCTCGAAAGCTAGTCAACATTTAACCACTTGTTGTTTTTGTTGTTTTTTGTTTTATATATATTTTACAATGATTTTAGTTCTGCTGTTTATAAAGGATTATATATGTATATATGAGTACTATATAGATATATAAGTTCTGAGGCAGACACAGTAGTAATCATGAAAAACATAGTATATAACTCAATAAACATGAAAGGCATGAACACCGAGAGATGGGAGATCCTGGGTTCGATCGGTGTAACTTCTCAGGAAAGTAGACTCGTTTGATAGAGTTTGCATCACTTCACTCCTTTGATGATGTTAACAATCATGATAAAACAGTCTGATCTGGCATAACATTTTAATTCTTTCTCATCGCAAGATTTTGGAGGCAGCCCACAGCATTGGAGCAGTCGATATGAAAAGACATGCGTTGAGCATTATTGTGCAGCAATTTCCTAAGGTATCCTTTGTTTGTCTTATCAACGATATTTAGCAATCATCCAAACTTGAGATATGATTCTCTTCTATGCTGATGCAACGATCCAATGTGACTATACTTAATAATACTTAGTTAAGTTTTTAGAGATATTCAAGAGGGCTTGGCGTCGTTGATTCGTTTTGTTTTAGCCTTTATTACATTGGATCTTTGAAAAACTCATCGGATTGGAGAGTTTTGTTTGAGTTGTGTCACTCTTTGAGAATCAGTGCGGGTAAGTTCATTCCACGGATGTGTGTATTGGTAAGGTACCCGTGAAGGATATCTCTGTTGACGAAGTTTTCGTTCAGGGCTGTACACTCATCTAGTATATTATCAGTGGGAAGCATCCAAGCGCTTTGCAGACTGCATTGTTCGTTGAATATTAGTTTTAGATAATACAATCTTAATATGTCATTTCAGGTTGCCCGTTTGCCCGAAATCCGTCGACTTAACAAAGAACTTTTACTAGACGTGATCGATGCCGTTGCAGATGTTATGGCCGCTTCACAAGTGAACGAAGTAGTAACAGTTGTTAGCTCAGCCGCGGAGTTAAAGGATGGAAAATTATAAATATTAGGACAGGGGTGGGAAGGTATTGTTTCGGAGCTCTAGTATTGGTTTAACTGTTATGGAAAAGTACATGCTACATGAAAGATTAGAGTCACAGGTATATTGTTATTTAATTATTGAAACAAAGTTTCCGTTTCCATTAAGAGGAAGGAGGTAAGAGGTGTCAGGACTTTGATGTTAGAACATGTCTGATGGGTACGCATGTCTTCGTTTGTTATGTTGGTTTCTTATGAAATCAGACATCTGGATTCATAAGTGCTATTTGTCTGAACATCTTTTAATACTATTTTGTTGAAGAAAGTGCCTTTGAAGGATGATTACTCCCATCCCCGCGGATTTAAGATACTTCTTTCAATTACGCGCATCGCTACATTTCCAACGTGACACCGTAAGTCATTCAAGTAGCATTTTATTTCTGAACGTTGACTGCTCCGAAAATGTAACGACGTAACTATGTGCCTGGAGGGGATTATCTCTACCTTGACTTTTGTAGTCAATCGCGGTCGGTTCCTTCGGTTGTATGTAAGTTACAGTTTTTGGGTCAATGGAAGTAAACTGGAAGTGCTACGTTTTAGTGAAATGTTCTTTAAACTTCCGTCGTCTGAAAAGACTACTGCAAGTAACTAGCACGCATATTTTGTGGGTATAGGTACCACATCAATGCAAGAGTGATGATAAGAGTTAAATCTAATAAAGAAGCTATGCCATTGAAGATCAAAGATTCGCATACCCAGTATTGCGGGAATTTAATTGAGCATTTATGTCAGATTTTCTTCTTCTTACTTCCTCTTCTTGTACTTTTTTGTGTGCCTCTTCTTCTGCCACATTTACATTGGTATTATGTCGTTAGAATTTAGTTATTTGATAGGGAGTGATCAGGTTGAGGAAGAAAAAAGAGAGAAACTAGAGCCATGCTCACAACCAATTTGAACTCTTCCGCATGATAAGAGTAACTCAAATATTTTAAATCGATTTTTATTTCTGAGTTATATATGCTCTTTAGCGTGCAAAGTCACTATCGCTTGTGTCTAGGGATGCCTTAAGGAAAACTTACTACTGAAGAATACTGTACTGTTGTTATTTAGTGAGTAGGTGCTATGTCTTAGATTTTAAACTATTCAAGAAGTAGCTAAACTGAAAAGTTGCGATTCGTGTTGTGCAAGGAACAGTTTTTAACTGGATTGTTTATCAACTTGGTAATTACGTTGTATACATTTTAATAGTGTAAACTTATGTCAAGAAAGTTTCTTCATAGGTGGCAGATCGTTTATTCACCTTGAATTAACACAATGTCGACTTATCTGCACGAATGGGAAATGTTGTAAAGTATAGGTATCAGTCTCGCCATCTGGAAAGATGGTTAGTTTAGTATTTTAAAAGCAAAAGATCTTCATTTTATCTGGGCAATATTCGCACTTTCTCATTTGATTCCCTTCATTGCTTTCGTGTATCGCTCACCCTTTGTGTACCCTCTCCTCCTCTCTTGAGTGCAGTTACTAGTTGAATGGTCATGAATAAGTAAAATAGTTGAGTAAAAGGTTTTAAAAATAGTTGGCAAGGGGAGTGGAAAATTTGTACTTTAAGATATTATGTTAAAAAGTGTAAGAAAGTTATATGCATACATTAAGTATTCTTGTAACTACTATAGAAGGCACAGCATTGTCATTGTAAGGTAGGTGTACACCGAATATTATAGTAACACAAATGTAAGAACCTCAGCTTCTCTTATTTTATGCTATCATCTTTGTATTGAGTAGTTCAGCAGCTGCGGTTCAGTGGATGTATTACATGACAGGCGTCCAATAGTGCAAGAGAATTCTGGGTACGATCAATATCGACATCATGGGGGAGATCAAGTCTTGATATACTCTATGTGCTTAAAAGGTTCCCTTTTTGGACAAAAGCGTAGCAGCCGTAGTTAAGATTTTAGATGCATAAACAGCAACATAATCATATTCGTATTGAATTAAGCACCCGCGCTTCTTTCGTAATTTGTAATTTTTTGGTCAGAATTTGGTTTACAAACAATTTTACTATCTAAGCTGAGGAAGGCTCAAACAGCGATCTCATTCGCGAAGGAGTAGGAAGGTCCAAGACTTTTTCATGGCACTCGCATAATGCTCCCCAACATACTTGATCCCAGTACCATAACAACTTTCTCTTTTCTAAGTTATCATCTTACTTTCATTCCAAGTTTTATTGGTCCCTGCCACTTTGTTTATTAACGATTCGTGAGCTATATGAGCTACGCCATCTTCGATATCTGTTTTTTCCCTTTGAGACAAACAACGATCATAATGTAGGTAATGATGTATTAATTGTAAACAAGTTATTGTAAGAAAGTCTCTCTTCCTTCGCTCAGTTCTATTGTAATTGGTATTGCTCCATGGCTACATTACAGTAACAACTTATACTCGGTATCCTTCCTCAGCTATACCCTCGAGCACGAAAACAATAAGCCAGTATTAAATATTTGTATTTTTCTTACTGCTAGCCTATATATACCCTTTTACCTTGTTTCGTTACGTATCTATCTGACTATTACCAGTTTCACTACGTATCTATCTGACTATTACCCTGTTTCACGTCGTATACTCTGACTATTACCTTGTTTCACTACGTATCTTCTGACTATTACCTTCTTTCGCTACGTATCTTCTGACTATTACCTTGTTTCACGTCGTATCAATCTGACTATTACCTTGTTTCACTACGTGTCAATCTAACTATTACCTTATTTCGCTACGTATCAATCTGACTATTACCTTGTTTCGCTACGTATCAATCTGACTATTACCTTGTTTCGCTACGTATCTATCTAACTATTACCTTGTTTCGCTACGTATCAATCTGACTATAACCTGTCTCGCTACGTATCTATAGCGTCCTTTTATTATATTTTTGCTAGAGATTTCTGACTGTAGCTTTCATAGAACCTTTCATTAAGTGATAAGTTTCATTCCGCCGTCTTTTCAAAGTCAACTTTGGTCGCTTTTAATATTCTAGTTTTTTCTAGCGATAACAGTGTTGATTCCATAAGTTTAACTTTCTTCCAATGCCCTTTATCTGTTCCACGCTCCCTTCTATTTGAGACATATATGTATGAATTTCGGGTTATTTTCTGAGTCTAGCAGTGTTAAAGACGCGGCTTTCATCTTTTGCATATTAATTTCAAACCTCATATTGAAAATACGCTGAACAACAAGTAATATTGAAGTAGGCATCACTACCACCATCCCTCAACATTTTTTATCTTGAACATTATTTCTAGAAATGATTGTTTGTGGTACAGAAACCAAGTATACTCTTGAAAAGACAACTCGTAATTCGTTATGGTTGAAAAACCTCTTTTTCGTATGACACTCGTCAGAACCAATCGTCATAAATATCATACAAAACAAAGGAGGGGATCGAAATTACAAAAAGGAAGAAAATCGCGTTCTAATTGGTTAAACAAGAACCAATAGCAAACATTGAAGGACGTACACGAAGACGCTACGAAAACAATACAGTGTCCCAAACAAACTCTTCTTGGCGGCAAAGTTCTTTTCTACTGTCGCCACATAGGAAAAATACACCCTTCCGGTCCTAATAAATCGGAGGTCTTAATAAAGGGTTCAGGGAAATAGTTACAGTAGCAATATGAGTTGTATGAATGCGGTATAAAACATACTTAATACCTACCGTAAAGTTGTTCCTACCAACCACCATGACTGTAACGACGAAAAACAGTTATGGTACCTTCAGTTCTAATAATTTTGTACTACTGGATAAAATAGACATTGAATAAGTTCGCAAAGTTAAAGAAAACGCTGTTGTGCGTTTAAGGTGATCATAGGAGCCCATTAAGCTCATGTGAATCGTGATTTACGTCTTGCTTTCCATAGATGCGATCTGCTTTGCGTACTCAAGAACAGAAGTAGTAACACGGCTTTAACGACAGTTCCAGCGCTGGTGACAATTGTCTTTCATAATTACGCCTTGTGAATAATCTCAACTAGAACGGGGTACGAGGGGAAAAAATCGTTTCATGATACCTTCTTCTGTTTATTGCTTTCAGGCATTATAAAGACATGTCGTTTATAATCTCTGTCTGTACCATAGCAATATATCCCCCCTGTGTTTTGTGCCCTTGTTTCCATCGCTTAGTTTATCAATGGTGGTCGTGTTAGTAACGATACCATGTTTTGAACAGTGCTTATACGTCGGGATAGCAGTTTGCTTGGAACTTCGTTGATCGTTGAACTGGCGCTTGTTTTATTATAGTGTGAATATTTGGGAAAAGCTTAAGGAGGCTGTTACATATAAACATGTCAAAAAGAAAAGTACAGTTTTCCGAAGAAGTACCTGTGGAGTATAGGTATGGAGATGAACAGACTACCAAGAGATTCAAAGAAAAGCATTCGCTTGACAGTGATGAGGAGGATGAAGAGCTAGAGGAGACAGGTCTAGTCAAAGATGCTGATGACTTATCTAATAGATTGACAGAAGATGATATTGAAGGCCAAGAAGATGAGACCATACGCTTTGATGGAGAGACAAGAGTTACACCTTTCAATCTTAAAGAGGAAATGGAAGAGGGCCATTTTGATGCCGAAGGTTTGTCTTTCCTTACACTATACCGTATACGCGTAGTACCGGTATAGTGTACCGGTACTAAGTGTGTATTATAGTATACTAAGTGTACAGTTATAGTGTACTAAGTTAGTATGCATATGGTAGGGTAGGCCACGTCTACCAATGCAATCGACTAGATTCCAAAGTTAACTTAAAATATAAGCTCTTGTAATATTGTACTATACGAGTTGGGCCTGGCCTACCTTTCTTGTGATGACCTATTCTTGACTTCAATTTTATCCTGCTCCTCCTATAAGCCTATAGGCCTACTCCTGGCCATCATCATCATTGTGTATCGTATCATAAATACCGACAGTATCGTAAGATGCAAGTAATGGTGGATTTTTTGTCGGTTTTATTGCAGACAGTTTGACGATGGTCTGGGTCAGGCTTCCAATAAGTATGATAACCAGGCTGTCGATGTGGTATTGAACCAATTATGATAAGGGAATGGGAAGTGGAAGAAACACTTTCAGTTTTAAGATGATAAGTCTAGGTGCTCCCTAGTGCTCCTGCTCTGCGCCCAAATCCCCCTGATTTTGAGGACTTACAAATTGCTGATTTATAGTCACCACACCACACTAATAAATCTTATTGCTTTAACTCATTTGCATTTTTAGCGACTGTAGTCATCACAGCATGAAAATCCTAGCGTCGTGAAATTTCTTTGTTCTTAGCAACTACAGTCATCGTAGCAACCTTCCTGTTTCAAGGTCCTGTTTCTGTATTAGGGAAGCTATTATTTGGTCAGTCAATAGAATCATCACATTCAGCGTTGAATGAGCTTTCAAATAATGCCAAGAACATAATAGGTTAGCGCAATAAAATTTTGAGAAAATCTCAGTCAAAGTTTGTTGTCATGCTCTTGTTTATTACCACTAGTGTTTAAAAGTTTTAGTCTAAGTTTTGA